>CM042407.1:22657590-22800090 GCA_023634145.1 Thymallus thymallus
CCCCCATCCAAATAATGGCTTTGGGTTATGTGTGTGTGTGTGCGTGTGTGTGTGTGTGTGTGTGTGTGTGTGTATGGACTATGTTGGTGGGGGATGGAGGGGTGTAGATATCGACTCCCAATGTTAATACTACCAGTTCGACCTCAGAAATGACCCCCCTCTCACAGAATCCACATTCATCCTTCCATCTAAACCCCTCTCTATCCATCTCTCTCTCGCGCAGCGCTTTCTGTCTCTTTTTCTCTCTTTCCCAACTCTTTTCCTCACTCTATATTTCTCTCCTATCAACCTCTCTGTTTCTCCTTCGCTCTCTCTTACATCCCATTATCTCTACCCCTCTTTGTCTTTCCGCTCTCCCCCCTCTGCTCTCTCCATCCCTCCTCACCTCACCCTCTCTTACATCCCATCTTTCTGTAGGGCTAATCCTCCTGTGTGGTCTCTTAGCTGGATAAACTGTTCTCCATCCGTCCTCTTTATTATAGGATTTACACCACCACCCGTTCACATCCCCTCCTCTCCTCCCTTCAGCTCTCTCAGGTTCCAGCTGATAAAGGACTAAAGGGCCCTTCACCCAGAGGACATCAAATGTGGCTCACTGAACGAGTGCTGTTCATTTGGTTGGGGAGAGGATTCTCATCCTCCAGATGTATTCCAAAAGAACAGAATCGCTCAATCATTTATTGCACTGAATACTTTGTGGGATGGCTTCTGGGTGTGTGTTTGTGTCAGACCTGCGTCAAGTACAAATTTGCTCTCCCTGTATTTTTAGGATGTTTTGTGTGTGTGTGTGTGTGTGTGTGTAATGTGTGTGTGTGTGTGTGTGTGTGTGTGTGTGTGTGTGTGTGTGTGTGTGTGTGTGTGTGTGTGTGTGTGTGTGTGTGTGTGTGTGTGTGTGTGTGTGTGTGTGTGTGTGTGTGAGTGTGTGTGTGTGTGTGGAAACGCCACTATTGATTTCCAATTTCAAAAAGAGGGATGAGGTGTCGGCCAGAGAGGTCAGTAGAGGGGGAGGAAATGAGCGATAGAGAGATGGAGGAGAGCAATGAAATGGTGTCAGAGAGGAGGGAGAGATGGATAGCAGAATGATGATGAATGAGCCATGGAGAATAGGAAAGAGAAGAGAGTGAGAAGGTTGAAAGAGGGAAGAGTGAATGGAACCTGGTGGTAGGGGGATTTGACCTGTGATTAATAGAATCCCAAATATATAAGCTTAACTACACACACACACACACACACACACACACACACACACACACTACCATTGTGTTATCCTGAGATTGATGTGGTCAGTTAACAACACAAAGCTACTGGTAGCAGTGTTCTGGCACAGGAAGTGATGGAGATTGATTGACAGGGGTGATCAGGGTCATATCCTGTACAGAGGACATGAGAGCTGTTACACTGACAGAGCCACTTTACCTTCCTCCCTCCCCCCTCCTTCTCACCATGTCCCTCCATCATTCCCCCTCAGTCCACCAATTACTCACTCATTCCTCCTGTGTACAACCCCACTTCACCCTACTCTGTGTGTTTGTGTATGTGTCTCTCTCCCTCTCTCACTTTCATTGTTGCACTCTCCATCTCTTCTTCACCGTCTCTGTCTCTCTCTGCATGGCTGGTTGAACTAAGCAACAGGTAGAGCCAGGAAAGTCTCAATGTGGATTAATGCCTTTACTGGTGTGTGTGTGTGTGTGTGTGTGTGTGTGTGTGTGTGTGTGTGTGTGTGTGTGTGTATGTGCATGTGTGTGTGTTCTCAGTGTAATAACCATTCTATCTATCTATCTATCAATCTATCTGTCTGTCTGTCTGTCTGTCTGTCTGTCTGTCTGTCTGTCTGTCTGTCTGTCTGTCTGTCTGTCTGTCTGTCTGTCTGTCTGTCTGTCTGTCTGTCTGTCTGTCTGTCTGTCTGTCTGTCTGTCTGTCTGTCTCTGTCTGTCTGTCTGTCTGTCTATCTATCTATCTATCTATCTATCTATCTATCTATCTATCTATCTATCTATCTATCTATCTATCTATCTATCTATCTATCTATCTATCTATCTATCAGCACCGGAACCCAGCACCAATGTCACACTACAGCAAAAAGTCACCTCTCTGTTTGCGTTTGTGTGTGTGCCTTTTTGTGTTGCTGTATTTCTCGTTCTCTCTGTATCTGTCACTGAATAATATACATACAATTATTACACTGAGATGTATTCCCCAAAACTCATTGATTCCTGGCATCTAGTAGGTCGTATTCCACAATTCTAAATGATTTAATTAAGAAAATTAATTATATCCTCCCTCTCTTCCTCATTACGGGAGAGTGCTCTTTTCTACTCACTCTAAGCTGTGAGAGGCTGGACGAGAGAATGAGGAGGCAAGGAGAAGAAAAAGCGATGGAGGTATAGCATAATTGAAAGAGAGAGAGAGAGAGGAGGGTAGGTAAGGAGGGAGGGTGAGTTGGGTTACTATGGTAACAGGAAACAGGCGCCAGATTGGAGAGAGAGAAAGAGAAAGGGAGAGAGCGAGGGGTCGGTGAGTCTGCTGTATTGAGTGTATCTTGGAATTAATGGGAAGTCTCTATCTTGTTATTCCTTCCTTAACGTCATGTTAGTCTTCAGGTCCTATCCTTACCAATCCTTACCAGCTCCCTGTATTTACCAAATCCTTTCAGGTTTTTGTCTTATAATGACCAGTCCTTAAAAGCTCATTGCTCTATCCTTACCAAACCACCTTTTGTCCCCTGCTTTCCCCTGTGGTTGCACACTAAGTTACAGTTGGATGTAGAGTGTTTTCGATAACACAAAAAGCAAAAGGTACATTTGGCTGTAGTTTGCTGCTAGCACACAAAGTGCAGCTACATTTTGGCCGTAGAGTGTTTGTGCTGTAAATGAGAGATGAAAAAAAGAGAGAGAATGACAGAAGGAAAGAGATATGTGGGCCAGGGGAAGATATGAAGTCTGTATCCAGGCCTCCACTGTCAGAATTCACACCTTTCAGTCCCAGCACCTCACATTAGCACCTGGGCTACATCTAGCCTAGAACGCTAACACACAGCAGCACTACTCTACTGTTTAACATGGGACTGGGCTACAGCTAGCCTAGCATGCTAACACACAGTCGCACTACTATTCTGATTAACATGGGACTGGGCTACAGCTAGCCTAGCATGCTAACACACAGCCACACTACTCTACTGTTTAACATGGGATACAGCTAGCTTAGCATGCTAACACACAGCCACACTACTGTAGCTACATTACTATACTGCACAACTAAGACTTTATGGTTAGTGGTGGTTGGTGTATGTCTATGTTTTGTGTTTCTTGAAAGAGAAAGAGAGGCAGAAAGGTAGAGAGTTTGTAAGAGAGGGAGAACAGCAAGGGGAAGTGAGAGAAAAAATAGGGAGTAAGGCAGAAAGTGGTTGAAGGTGTGATGGAAAGATAGAGAGAAAGAGAGAACAGAACGGGAGGGAGAGAAACAGAACGGTAGAGAGAGAGAGAGAGAGAGTGAAAGGGAGAGATGTGACAAGAGAGTGATGTTACAGAACAGATCCATCAGGCTTGTCTGTAATGTCCTTGGTGACGCAGATCGGCTGTTTTTCTGCAGCAGGAAAACAGTGAGAAGAGGAGATAGAGAGAGAGAGAAGGAGAGACAGGGAAAGAGAGTCAGCCAGCCTCTCTGTCTAGGGTCAGTGGCTCGGGCTCAGACTGGAATATAGGGACATTTGGGATTGGGACTTGTGAAAAGTTCTTTCAACTGCCTGGTGAAATTGGGTCTCTGATTTGCATATGCTGCATCTTATCTGCAGTGCCTGTTCTGCTGTAAGGTAGAGCGTTGCAAAAGAAAACATTTTTTGTATGTATGGGGGGTGTTGATGGCTCACAGCAGGGATTGATGGCTGGAGCTGGGACTGTGCTGTTGTGACTGGAGGTTGGATGTTGGGTGTTTGGAGTCTTTGGTTTAAGGATTGGGATTAAAGCTGGCAACCTGGAATAATGGGTCTCATGGGGATTGTGATTTGGGAATAAGGGGCCTGAAGGTTGAGGGTTCGGGGTAGAAGTTTGTGCCGAGACTGGCACACGGGGATCAGGTGAGAAGAGACCCATGGACCATTAGCTGACATTTTAAGTTCACACTCTCTCCAGGGCTTTGTCTCTTTTTCTTCTGTCTCTCTCTCTCTCTCTCTCTCTCTCTCTCTCTCTCTCTCTCTCTCTCTCTCTCTCTCTCTCTCTCTCTCTCTCTCTCTCGCTCTCTCTCTTTCTCTCTTTCTCTCAATCTCTCTCTCTCTCTTTCTCTTTCTCTCAATCTCTCTATCTGTTACCCTCTCTCTCATAAACAGACACACTTGGAGGCCTGTAGCATTCTGGGCTGTTTTCCACCTGGTTGCTTTCTCTCTGGTGGCTGTGTTTTATTAGCCCAGCTCTACTGCTACTGAAACACGGCCAGCTTAATGGTAGGGAATAATTGTATTGTCCTCCGGTACAAAATGAGTAAGCTCACTCAGTCAGATTGATGATCAAATCTCTCCCTATCTCTTCTAGCGAGAAAAAGCCAAATACCTGGAGATATTCTGTTTTACAGTAATGATGAAGGTATTTATGTATTTACTGCTTGTTACATGATCATGAATACAGCTATGACCAATGGGGTATCGAAACCCAGTTTGTCTGCACGCCTTCATAGTCCACTGATCATCCTAGGTATTAGCTCCCAGTGCATATGCAAGTCTTCAGGTCTAGGGCAAAGTTGCTCATCATAAAAGCATAGTGTAATGAATCACCACCCCTACACAAACAAACTCCCTTGGTGCTTGGGATAAGGAAGCATGAAGTTGCTATTCAATTT
This sequence comes from Thymallus thymallus, assembly GCA_023634145.1. Taxonomy (NCBI): domain Eukaryota; kingdom Metazoa; phylum Chordata; class Actinopteri; order Salmoniformes; family Salmonidae; genus Thymallus; species Thymallus thymallus. Next base: position 22,662,418 of record CM042407.1, read on the forward strand.
GGGTCCGATTCAGACTTAATTTTTTCATTTAGTTTATGCCTTTCATATGCAATTCTCAGTATTTGGTACTTTTTTTCAGAACCGCTGAAAACCCTCCCACTTGCTGGTTAACAAATTGTCTCGTGGAGTTTTCATTCAATAGGGTTTTCTGTACATTTATCTTAAGCCGTCCCTTTTAAATACGGTGTACCTTTCAGTTCTGATTTTTTAGGCAGACTAACTAGAATATATTGAGATAACGGGTTCAGATTATTAGATATCAATGAAAGAAAGCCAGGTAAATACAGTATATGCGTGTTCATGTCTGTTTCAGCACAAACTGGTAGATAAAAAATGATCTGTTGAAAGCCTCATACAAGTCAGTGATTGGTGATTTGGCGACAGGTAGCCTAGCGGTTAGAGCGTTGGTCCAGTAACTGAAAGGTTGCTGGTTTGAATACCTGAGCCGACAAGGTCGGACGTCATTGTAAATAAGAATTTATTTTTAACTGACTTGTCTAGTTAAATAAAGGTTAAATTAAAATATATAATTGGTAGATTGGTAACAATATAAAATCAGACATTGAATATCTCTTTAAGCATGGTCAAGTTAATAATTATGCTGTGGATTATGTATTAAACCACATCAAAAATGCAGTCATCCTTCCTGCAGGACAGGAATGAAACTGCTCAGGGATGTTACCATGAGGCCGTTGGTGATTGTAAAACAGTTACGGAGTTCAATAGCTGTGATGGGAGAAAACTGAGGATGGATCAACAACATTGTAGTGACTCCACAATAATTATTTAAATGAACCAGTGATAATAATAATAATAAAAATATTAATAATAATAATAATACAAATATACAGAATATTCCAAAACATACATCTTGTATGCATCAAGGCACTAAAGTAATACTGAAAAAAAAGTATTGGCCTACATGCAAATCTTTATGAGAGGGTCAAATCCAACACAACACATCACTGAGTAACTACGGCCTTATTTTCAAGCATGGTGGCGGCTGCATCATGGTACAGTGGGGAGAACAAGTATTTGATACACTGCCGATTTTGCAGGTTTTCCCACTTACAAAGCATGTAGAAGTCTGTAATTTTTTATCATAGGTACTCTTCAACTGTGAGTGACGGAATCTAAAACAAAAATCCAGAAAATCACATTGTATGATTTTAAAGTAATTAATTTGCATTTTATTGCATGACATAAGTATTTGATACATCAGAAAAGCAGAACTTAATATTTGGTACAGAAACCTTTGTTTGCAATTACAGAGATCATACGTTTCCTGTAGTTCTTGACCAGGTTTGCACACACTGCAGCAGGGATTTTGGCCCACTCCTCCATACAGACCTTCTCCAGATCCTTCAGGTTTCGGGGCTGTCGCTGGGCAATACGGACTTTCAGCTCCATCCAACGATTTTCTATTGGGTTCAGGTCTGGAGACTGGCTAGGCCACTCCAGGACCTTGAGATGCTTCTTACGGAGCCACTCCTTAGTTGCCCTGGCTGTGTGTTTCGGGTCGTTGTCATGCTGAAAGACCCAGCCACGACCCATCTTCAATGCTCTTACTGAGAGAAGGAGGTTGTTGGCCAAGATCTCGCGATACATGGCCCCATCCATCCTCCCCTCAATACGGTGCAGTCGTCCTGTCCCCTTTGCAGAAAAGCATCCCCAAAGAATGATGTTTCAACCTCCATGCTTCACGATTGGGATGGTGTTCTTGGGGTTGTACTCATCCTTCTTCTTCCTCCAAACTTGGCGAGTGTAGTTTAGACCAAAAAGCTCTATTTTTGTCTCATCAGACCACATGACCTTCTCCCATTCCTCCTCTGGATCATCCAGATGGTCATTGGCAAACTTCAGACGGGCCTGGACATGCGCTGGCTTGAGCAGGGGGACCTTGCGTGCGCTGCAGGATTTTAATCCATGACGGCGTAGTGTGTTACTAATGGTTTTCTTTGAGACTGTGGTCCCAGCTCTCTTCAGGTCATTGACCAGGTCCTGCCGTGTAGTTCTGGGCTGATCCCTCACCTTCCTCATGATCATTGATGCCCCACGAGGTGAGATCTTGCATGGTGCCCCAGACCGAGGGAGATTGACCGTCATCTTGAACTTCTTCCATTTTCTAATAATTGCGCCAACAGTGTTGCCTTCTCACCAAGCTGCTTGCATATTGTCCTGTAGCCCATCCCAGCCTTGTGCAGGTCTACAATTTTATCCCTGATGTCCTTACACAGCTCTCTGGTCTTGGCCATTGTGGAGAGGTTGGAGTCTGTTTGATTGAGTGTGTGGACAGGTGTCTTTTATACAGGTAACGAGTTCAAACAGGTGCAGTTAATAAAGGTAATGAGTGGAGAACAGGAGGGCTTCTTAAAGAAAAACTAACAGGTCTGTGAGAGCCGGAATTCTTACTGGTTGGTAGGTGATCAAATACTTATGTCATGCAATAAAATGCAAATTAATTATTTAAAAATCATACAATGTGATTTTCTGGATTTTTGTTTAAGATTCCGTCTCTCACATTTGAAGTGTACCTATGATTAAAATTACAGACCTCTACATGCTTTGTAAGTGGGAAAACCTGCAAAATCGGCAGTGTATCAAATACTTGTTCTCCCCACTGTATGTGTATGCTTGACATTGGCAAATACTGGGGAGTTTTTCTGCATAAAAATAAATGGGATAGATAGATAGATAGATAGATAGATAGATAGATAGATAGATAGATAGATAGATAGATAGATAGATAGATAGATAGGTACTTTATTGCTCCCCCGGGGGGGAAATTTCATTGTCAAGCAGCTACAACAAAACACAGGGCAGGTGCAAAATGCCACAACGAAAAGTACACAAAAGACAGATACACGGTACATGATACATAGAGCGGCAGTATGAAAAAGTATAGAAATACAAGATATCTGGAGTGCAAAAAAAAAGCTATAAAAGGACATTGCATAGTATGAGTGGTTGGCTGAATATGTACACTATACATTGGTGGATGTTGGATGGTTAACTATACTATACAGGTCGATGGCAGAGAAATACTTCAGTAGCTAAAAATGCGTATGATATGAGCGAGGGTAATAATAGTTTACTTAACAGACAGACTGGGTAAATTAACAGGTAAGTGAAAATTTTGCATGGTTAAATTAGCTGTACAGTTAGGTATACAGTTATATTTACAGATAAGTGAATACTTGCATGTTTACACAAACTGTACAGGTAAATGACAGGAAGAGATACTTTAATAGCTAAATGTGTGTATGATATCATTTGGGGTAATAATAGTAATTCCCTTAAAATACAGTCCTTAGTGCGCAGGGTTTAATTACAGACAACTGCACTTATTGCACATTCGATATACTAAAAGCAATGAGAAAAGGTGCAACTGGCAGGATACTAATATGCATTCCTGAGTGAATGCCTACGTCCAATAATTACTTACAATATTGCATGTGATATAATATAACAACTGTACATGAGTATGTATATACAGACCTGTATGAATAAATAGGTCCTGAGTGGATGAGTGCTGACGGACCAGGGTTACTCACGGATGGATGCATAATTGTTAAACTAGGTCCTAGCACCCCAACAGTTCCAGATCTATGTTGCCGACGGCACGGCACCCCGGTGAGGCATTATATAGTCTCATAGCCGCCGGCAGGAAGGACCTCCTGTAGCGCTCTCTGGCACACCGTGGTGGGATCAGTCTGTGACTGAAAGTGCTCCTCTGCGTCATAACCATAGTGTGCAGAGGGTGGGTGACGTTGTCCATGATGGCCAGCAGTTTGGCCAGGATCCGTCTCTGGAGCTAAGCACAGGTAAAATCAGCTTGAAAATCTATGGCAAGATTTGGATATTGCTGTGTAGCCATGAGCACCAAAATCTTGACAGAGCTTGAAGAAATATGAAAAGAATAAAGGGCTAATATTGCACAATCTAGGTGTATAAAGCTCACCGCTGTAATCGCTGCCAACAGTGTTTCTAGCATGTATTGACTTAGGGAGCTGAATTCTTATACAACAACTATATTTGTAGATAAGAAAATCAAAGAAATCTTCCACTTTGACATTAGAGTATTTTGTGTAGATTGTTGAAAATACAATAAAAACCATTTTAATCCCACAAAATGTGAATAAATCCAAAGGGTATGAACATTTTTGCAAGGCACTGTAGGTTCAGTGTCAACAATGAGTTTTGTTGTACTTTCTGAATTCCTGTTCAGAAGAGTGCAGATTGTTTATTGCTTCCTGAAAGTACATTTTTTCATAACTAAAGAAAATATATTTAAGTATACTTTCAGAAAAATATATTTAACTTAAATGTCTACAAAATATATTTAAAGTATACTTTCAAAAATACATGTGCACAAAAATGTGCATATTCCCCAGTGTCCTTTTCTGCAGTTGAAGTTTTGATTTATAATATGATTTTGTTCCTCATTGTTAGCGTATTAAAATGTTTTGATGTTCATTTTCAAACTGAATAATGTTACACATTACATATTACACATTACACAATTTATTGAAATCTTAATGTAATTTCCATAATGTGAACAACTAAAGTTGGTGCACAGTTCACCAAGGTAATTTTTGTTGTAAGTTGTGGCTCAATCTTCAACTGCTTTGTAAACAGCATGTCAACATTGGCTGAGATGATGCCTTGGTTAACCAAGGTAACCTTTGCATAGCTAATTATAATAGCTAATGTGGTTAATGACTAGAAGTTTGTAAAAGTATACTTCAAAAACATTATAAATACACTGTTCATGTAAAGAAAAATACAATTTCTAATAAAGACATTCAAGATTGTACAATTACAAATCTGCATAATGGCACAACATTTCATAATCTTTACTGTGGAAATGTTGACATGCTTGTGTTGGTTGACATATGACTGGTTTCACATTTGCCTCCAGCGATTGTAAGGTAAAATATATCTTAAAACAAGTGTCATTTATATTTACAATTCTCTTATCCAAATGGATTACTCATTTACCTAGCTTTCATCAATAGGTTTGATCAAGTCGTAGTCTGTAGACGCACCTCCTCCACACCTTCAAATATTCGATCTCCACCCCAAACCAATAGGGGGTGAATAACATGATATTCTCATGCTTAAGTTCAAGGTCAGAATACGAGTACAGAGAAAAGTGTTCAAAAAGTTAATTACATTCCATTTACGCGCGCTTAACTCAGGTTGGAATTCCCCCCTTTGTGTGCCTGGCCTTCTTTTTTTCTGTCTTCATTCTCTGAGTGGAGTCCTCTTTGATAACCATAAAGGACTAATGAATTATGCAAACGTTATAAAATAGTTCAGTTACTATGGCAATAAATGACAGTGTGAGAATGTTTTCCTGATTGGGTAACTGGGAGTGGTGTGGTGAGGGTGTGTGAGGAAAGGGGTGTGTGAGAGAGAGGAAGCGTGCATGTGTACGTGGGAGTGTTTGCGTGTGTGCGTGTGTGTGTGCGTGTGTGTTCGTGTGTGTGTGCTTGTGTGTGTGTGTGTGTGTGTGTGTGAGAGGCAATGAGTAAGGACATGACGGAAGATCTTTATAGTACAGCCAAGGGCACTCTGAGAGCTTGTTTCAATGCAGTCTCACTAAGAAGAGAACTCTCTGTCTTCCTCCCTCCCTCCCCCTCTTTCTCTCTCGCTCTCCGGAATGTCCTACTTACATATCTGCAGCTACAGTAATTAGTGCATTCCTCTCAGTGTGCAGTCTACTGCTGGGCAACAGCTAGAGGAGCAGGGAGGTCAACTTGGAAATGACCACTAAGATGACGGACAGCTCTCCTGAACTCTATATGTTTCGCCAGCACATTACTGTGTGCGTGTGCGAGAGAGCGTGTGTGAGAGAGAGAGAGAGAGAGAGAGAGAGAGAGAGAGAGAGAGAGAGAGAGAGAGAGAGAGAGAGAGAGAGAGAGAGATAGAGAGAAATGGAGACAGAGAGGGGGATTTTGTGTGTGTGTGTGTGTGTGTGTGTGTGTGTGTGTGTGTGTGTGTGTGTGTGTGTGTGTGTGTGTGTGTGTGTGTGTGTGTGTGTGTGTGTGTGTGTGTGTGTGTGTGTGTGTGTGTGTGTGTGTGTGTGAGGTGAATGCATATATGATGTATGGAAGATAATAAAGCTTTTGATTTAGAGTCCAGTATGAGGCCGGTGAACCTGGAAGTCAGCTCTCTGTGTGTGTGTGTGTGTGTGTGTGTGTGTGTGTGTGTGTGTGTGTGTGTGTGTGTGTGTGTGTGTGTGTGTGTGTGTGTGTGTGTGTGTGTGTGTGTGTGTGTGTGTGTGTGTGTGTGTGTGTGTGTGTGATAGCTCCAGGATGGCAAGCAGATGGAATATTACTGGCAGATATGAATACATATATGAATACATGAGAACCTAAACCTCTAAATATAATTTACAATGTTGAGGTTTAATATCACACCCTTTACTATCAATATTTGGTTTATTTACAGTATTTAGCTCTTTTTGAATGTTTTCAGCTAAGCAGTCTATCTGTAATGCCCCTTTAAAAATAACAGGTACACTTCTACACAGGTGCAAACGCTTCATAAATATGGTCTTGATGTTTCTCACTGACTTGTGATCAGGTGGGATGTGAAGCACAGTGCAAAGGGTTTGTATATACAGCTAATTCTCCAGTATTAAATCAACACTGAAAGAGTGGGTCCATATACACACTGGAACCAGTGTTAAAATAACACACTGCTTAGTGTCAAAATATTTCCCAGAATGCCTTGCCTTTCTAGTGAATTGTAGCGTTACTGTGTTTGTTAGTGACAGAGACATGGTTGTTGCATTCATACATTTTCAGTCCCATGAGATTCACTGAGTAAGAACCCAAGTGAATTTTTAATCTATGTGCTATTGACCAGGCTGCGGCCAAGACGAGTTGGTGAGGCACTTGCTCTGGGAGTGCAGAGCTGCCAGGGACCTGAGGAAGCAAGCAGGCTCCCTGTTTCCGCCAGCAGGGTAAGACCTAACTCATGCGGTGTGCCGAAGGCCTATACCAGCTAAGGCCTTCATCAAGCACTGACCCACCCTCATATGTCTGAAGGATACGCTTTGGTCCTCCTGCAACCTGCTGGTAGGAAAATGAGTAGAGACAACCCCCCATGCAGTGGATTTGGTAGCCACGGAAGCCCTGGTCTGGTACAGAATAAAGGGGGCCTCGACCCCAGGTGAAGGGTCCCCCACAACATCTAAGGTCCCGGCGGCCTCAGCCTGACAGCGCTGTGGTGCCTAGGGCGATGCGCCTAGGGGAGGGCCCCGAAGGATGGGTACGGAGTTGATTCGGAAGAGCAGGAGGAGGCGAGTTTGATAAGGACTCACCCCGTTCCTGTACAAAGGACCGAAGACAGCTTTCTAACAAAGTTTACAATGTCTATTTTTTTTTTACCTTTGTTAAACCATTTGTGGACATATCTATCTATCTATCTATCTATCTATCTATCTATCTATCTATCTATCTATCTATCTATCTATCTATCTATCTATCTATCTATCTATCTATCTATCTATCTATCTATCTATCTATCTATCTATCTATCCTATCTATCTCTGGAATCCACCCAGAGTTAAGATATTCAAGTTTTCCAGTTGGAATTCACAATGACTGCCTGGATTAGGCACATTGTGAGGAGACTACATAAACCATTTAAACTGTAACAACCATTTCAGTAACGGGTGTAAAAAATCTAACTGATTGATCACAAACAAAAAAAAAAATGTTTTTAATATTTGTGTAGTATATGGTTAATCAGTCAATGTAGATGCAAAAACACACATATTGAGGCAATGTGTATGAGTTACAGGCCCCTGTATTGTATTAACACCAGGCCCTCTAAGTAAGGCCTTATGAAGTATGAATGGTTTTTAATTAAATCATAAATGAGAACATATTCACTTAGGCTCTCACTTGGTGGTCCACAGAACTAAAAAGGATGAATGCAACAATGATGTCTCTGTCACTAACAAATACAGTCATGGGTGGTAACTTTACAATTCACTTGAAATGCAATCTGGGAAATATTCAAATAAAGTTTTAAACTAAGCAGTGTGTTAATTTAACACAGGTTCCAGTGTATATATGGTCCCACTCATTCAGTGTTGATTTAACACTGGAGATTTTGCTGTGTGTGTGTGTGTGTTTTTGTGCTTGCGTGCTCGTGTGCAGGTCAGTTGCTGTGTCACCTCCAAAATGATTGGCACCCTTGATAAAGCTGAGAAAAAAAGTTATACAATAATGAGCTATACTCTATATGTTGTGTTTATACTAATACGATAATACAAATACTGAGCTATACTCTATATGTTGTATTTATACTAATATAATTGCTTTGAGAAAAAAATATTTATAAGAAATATAAAAATTAATCACCTTTGACAGCGATTACAGCCTCTAGTCTTCTTGGGTATGACGCTACAAGCTTGGCACATCTGTATTTAGGGAGTTTCTCCCATTCTTCTCTGCAGATCCTCTCGAGCTCTGTCAGGTTGGATGGGGAGCATTGCTGCACAGCTATTTTCAGGTCTCTCTAGAGATGTTAGATCGGGTTCAAGTCCAGGCTCTGGATGGGCAACTCAAAGACAGTCAGAGACTTGTCCTGAAGCCACTCCTCTGTTGTCTAGGCTGTGTGGTTAGTGTTATTGTCCTGTTGGAATGTGATCCTTCACCCCAGTCTGAGGTCCTGTGCGCTCTGGAACAGGTTTTCATCAAAGATCTCTCTGTATTGCTTTGTTCATCTTTGCCTCGATCCTGATTAGTCTCCCAGTCCCTGCCACTGAAAAACATCCCCACAGCATGAGGCTGCCAGCACCATGCTTCACCATAGGGATGGTGCCAGGTTTACTCCAGACGTGACGCTTGGCATTCAGGCCAATGAGTTCATTCTTGGTTTCATCAGACCAGAAAGTATTGAGTCATGTGCTTTTTACTGAATGGTTTCCGTCTGGTCACTCTAACATAAAGGTCTGATTGGTGTAGTGCTGCAGAGATGGTTGTACTTCTGGAAGGTTCTCCCATCTCCACAGAGGAATGCTAGAGCTCTATCAGTGAGTTCTTGGTCACCTCCCTGACCAAGGCCAGCTCTAGGAAGAGTCTTGGTGGTTCCAAACATCTTCCATTTAAGAATGATGTGCTGTGGACCTTCAATGCTGCAGACATTTTTTGGTACCCTTCCCCAGATCTGTACCTCGACACAATCCTGCCTCTGTGCTCAACGACCAATTCCTTCGACCTCTTGGCTTGGTTTTTGCTCTGACATGCACTGTCAACTGTGGGACCTTATATAGACATGTGTGTGCCTTTCCAAGTCATGTCCAATCACTTGAATTTACCACAGGTGGACTCAAATCATCTTAAGGATGATCAATGGAAACAGGATTCACCTGAGCTCAATTTTGAGTCTCATAGCAAAGTCTGAATACTTATTTAAATAAGGTATTTCAGTTTTTATTTGTAATAAATCTTCAAAAATATAAAAAAACCTTTTTCATTTTGTCTTTATGTGGTATTGTATTGTGTGTAGATTTTTATTCAAGCCATTTTAGAGTAAGGCTGTAAAGTAACACATTGAGGAAGAAGTCAAGGGGTCTGAATACTTTCAGAAGGCACTTTATATTACTTGTATAAAAAAAATATTTTGCATGAGTATAAAATAATATAGTTTTTTTGTGCATAAAATATAGCTCAGTATTTGTGTTATTTATTTTATTGTCTTTCTGCTCATTTTATCAAAGGTGCCAATAATTTTGGAGGTAACTATATGTATAAGAGTGTGGGTGTTGTCACGTGTCAGGGCAGGCTCTTTGAAGCCCCTTTTCACACACAGATGAAAGGCTAGGTCTGCCTTCACCAGGTGGTCCTTTCTTCTTGACTGATACTGGGGTGAGGTGTGAGGAGTTACAGGTGACAGTGTGATGGTGAAGAAGCCATCTGTGCCTCAGACTGACGCTAGCTCAGGTGTCAGGGCTGCTCTCATAATAACATTATGTAGTCCAGTGTTTGTGTGTGTGTCAAATATAATTAAATTGTATTGGTCGCGTACATATTTTTTGCAGGTGTTATTGCATAGATGCAGCGAAATGCTTACGTTTCTAGCTCCAACAGTGCAGTTATACCTACAATACACACAAATCCCAGAAAATGTAAATTAAGAAATATCAGAACTAGCAATGTCAGAGTCCGGAATACAGTGCATTTGAGAAGTATTCAGATCCATAGCACTTTTCAACTTTTTGTTACATTACAGCCTTATTCTAAAATGTATTAAATAGTTGTTTTCCCTCAACAATGTGCACATAATACCCCATAATGACAAAGCAAAAACAGGTTTTCAGATTTTTTTAATCTTAAAAATAAAAACGTAAATATCACATTTACATAAGTATTCATATCCTTTACTCAGTACTTTGTTGAAGCACCTTTGGCAGCGATTACAGTCTTCTTGGGTGTGACGCTACAAGCTTGGCACACCTGTTCTTTATTTTTAATACATTTGCAAAAATTCCCAAAAACCTGTTTTTGCTTTGTCATAATGGGGTATTGTGTGTAGATTAATTAGGAACACATTTATGTAATACATTTTAGAATAAGGCTGTAACTTAACAAATTGTGGAGAAAGGGAAGGGGTCTGACTACTTTCTATAGGCATTGTTTATACAGTATACAGTATACAGTATATACAGTACCAGTCAAACGTTTGGACACATCTAAATAAAGTGTTTCTTTATTTTTATTATTTTCTAGGTTGTAAAAATTCCCTGTCTTAGGTCAGTTAGGATCACTATTTTATTTTAAGAATGTGAAATGTCAGAATAATAGTAGAGAGAATTATTTATTTCAGCTTTTATTTCTTTCATCACATTCCCAGTGGGTCAGAAGTTTAAATACACTCAATTAGTATTTGGGTCAAACGTTTCGGGTAGCCTTCCACAAGCTTCCCACAATAAGTTGGGTGAATCTTGGGCCATTCCTCTTGACAGAACTGGTGTAACTGAGTCAGGTTTTTAGGCCTCCTTGCTCGCACACGCCTTTTCAGTTCTGCCCACAAATGTTCTATAGGATTGAGGTCAGGGCTTTGTGATGGTCACTCCAACACCTTGACTTTGTTGTCCTTAAACCATTTTGCCACAACTTTGGAAGTATGCTTGGGGTCATCGTCCATTTGGAAGACCCATTTGCGACCAAGCTTTAACTTCCTGTCTGATGTCTTGAGATGTTGCTTCAATATAGCCACATATCTTTACTTCTTGATGATGCCATCTATTTTGTGAAGTGCACCAGTCTCTCCTGCAACAAAGCACCCCCACAACATGTTGCTTCCACCCCTGTGCTTCACGGTTGGGATGGTGTTCTTCTGCTTGCAAGCCTCCCCCTTTTTCCTCCAAAAATAACGATGGTCATTATGGCCAAACAGTTCTGTTTTTGTTTCATCAGACCAGAGGACATTTCTCCAAAAAGTACGATCTTTGTCCCCATGTGCAGTTGCAAACCGTAGTCTGTTTTTTTTTATGGCGGTTTTGCAGCAGTGGCTTCTTCCTTGCTGAGCGGCCTTTCAGGTTATGTCAATATAGGACTCGTTTTACTGTGGATATAGATACTTTTGTACCTGTTTCCTCCAGCATCTTCACAAGGTCCTTTGCTGTTGTTCTGGGATTGATTTGCACTTTTCACACCACAGTACTTTCATGTCTATAAAACAGAACACGTCTCCTTCCTGACCGGTATGACGGCTGCATGGTCCCATGGTGTTTATACTTGCGTACTAGTGTTTGTACAGATGAAAGTGGTACCTTCAGGAATTTGGAAATTGCTCCCAAGGATGAACCAAACTTGTGGAGGTCAACAATTAGTTTTTTGAGGTCTTGGCTGATTTATTTTGATTTTCCCATGATGTCGAGCAAAGAGGCAGTGCGTTAGAAGGTAGGCCTTGAAATACATCCACAGGTACACCTCCAATTGACTCAAATGATGTCAATTAGCCTATCAAAAGGCACAGTCAACTTAGTGTATGTAAACTTCTGACCCACTGGAATTGTGATATAGTGAATTATAAGTAAAATAATCTGTCTGTTAACAATTGTTGGAAGAATTACTTGTGTCATGCACAAAGTAGATGTCCTAACCGACTTGCCAAAACTATAGTTTGTTAACATGAAATCTGTGGAGTGGTTGAAAAATGAGTTTTAATGACTTCAACCTAAGTGTATGTAAACTTCCGACTTCAACTGTATATATATACAGTGGGGAGAACCGGTCTAATGTCCATTGCTCGTGTTTCTTGGCCCAAGCAAGTCTCTTCTTCTTATTGGCGTCCTTTAGTAGTGGTTTCTTTGCAGCAATTCGACCATGAAGGCCTGATTCACACAGTCTCCTCTTAACAGTTGATGTTAAGATGTGTCTGTTACTTGAACTTTTTGAAGCATTTATTTGGGCTGCAATATGAGGCTGGAAACAGTAGAGGCATTTCTGGGTCCCCATTCTACAATGTAAAAAATAGTGCAAATAATAATATTCCAATCTTTTGGCCCCCAGTGTATATATAATGGTATGTATAGACAGTATGGACATAAAAGTTGAATAGGTGAATATACAATATAATGACCCTCCCACTCTGTCAGCATCTATGCACGCATCTACACCATTGTTACTTGTATATAGTTTACTTTATTTAATAAATAAGTTTGTTATTTCTTTATCGCTGTGTTATCTCCCCCTTTGTTATGGGCTACGAGCCGGTTCATAAAGTTATATAGGATGAGCCTTGACTAGAATACAGTACACTCTTAGAAAAAAGGGTTCCAAAAGGGTTCTTCGGCTGTCCCCATAGGAGAACCCTTTGAAGAACATTTTTTAGTTCCAGGTAGAACAGTTTTGGGTTCCATGTAGAACCATCTGTGGAAAGGGTTCTAGATGAAACCTAAAATGGTTCTACCTGGAACCAAAAGGGTCTACCTGGAACTAAAAATGGTTCTTCAAAGGGTCTCCTATGGGGACAGCCGAAGAACCCTTTTAGGTTCTAGATAGCACCTTTCCTTCTAAGAGTGTATATACATATGAAGTGGGTAAAACAGTATGCAAACATCATTCAAGTGACCAGTGTTCAATGGCTATGTACATAGGGCAGCAGTCTCTAAGGTGCAGGGTAGAGTACCGGGTGGTAGCCGGCTAGTAACAGTGACTAATGTTCAGTGCGCGGTACTGTCCGGAGGCCGGCTAGTGGGGACTATTTTCCCAGTCTGATGGCCTGGAGATGGAAGCTGTTTTTCAGTCTCTCGGCCCCAGCTTTGATGCACCTGTACTGGCCTCTCCTTCTGGATGATAGTGGGGTGAACAGGCTGTGGCTCGGGTGGCTGAGGTCCTTGATGATCTTTTTGACCTTCCTGTGACACCGGGTGCTGTAGGCAGTGTGCCCCTGTTGATGCATTGGGCTGACCGCACCACCCTCTGGAGAGCCATGCGGTTGTGTGCGTGTGTTACCTTATCTTGACCTGCTCTCCGTGTTCTGTTGCATAGCTCAGTTTTGATCTTATCCCTTATCCTCTCTGTCTCGTCATACTTTTCTTCTTCTCTACCCAGTGTTCAGATGCACTGTGTCCTCAACTCCCCTCGTCTCTCTTTCACACCTTCTCTTTCATTTGATTATCTAACCCTTTTCTCCAATCTCTTTCCATCTGTGTTGATGTGAATTCATAGGGTATTATCCCTAGCTGCTCTCTGTCTCCGTGTGCATTAGCTAGGAGCTGACTGCCTCTAGGTTCAGGCAAGGTGACTCAAGACAATAGGGCCGTGTCCAACATGAGGCTTCTCATGTTGACTTGCCTTGATGGTCTATAATCTCCATACTTATGTGTGCCTAATCACTTGTATGGGGATGTTGGTGTGGATGGTGACTACTTTCTCCTGAGTCTCAGAAGACCTTCTATGAGACATGTCAGATATGTGTCCCCCCCCCTCACATCCCCCTGAGGTGCCCCCTACTGGCTCAGACAGGGGGTTAACAGACCCAAATATAGATCGGACACCTGGGTGAACAGCACAGGGGTCCTGGCCCTGTGGCAGAGGCTTTATTGACAGGCTCTGTGCGAGCCTCTCTTTCTTACTCCTTGCCACCCTTCCCCTCTGTGCAGGGGGAGTGAATACTCTAGGCCTATTGAAACCTCTTCTCCTCTGCCCTCTCTACCAATGGACTCATGTTGAGAGAGAGAGAGAGAGAGAGAGAGAGAGAGAGAGAGAGAGATTGCTGGTGTCTAATGTATTTCACTGGCTCACTGTATGCACTTTGTGTGTGAGTGTGTACACTGGAGTGTGTTTTTGTGTGTTCTACTGTACTGTCCTATTCATGTAAAAGTGTAGCTGTTACTGGGCATTCTATAAACCTAAACCAGTCTGTGTGGGGTGCTGGGATCCTGACAACTACTCTAAATGTGAAAATAGCAGGTTTTGAGATCCCAGACCACCACACAGACAAAGTTATACAGTTTTCATTTACAATAATCTCAGGTTCACACCATTCACACACGCAATCCCACCAACCATACATTCAGTCAGTCACAGAGATTTACCATGCTATGATGGCTGCTGACACCACCCGTCAGTTGCTAATCTGTCTTTGGTACATTTATTAGATTGTTCCTTCGTCGGTAGTCGTTTGACAGTCGTTTCTCATTGTCAGTTGTCATCAAATCGCTGCGGCACCTTGCCCATGGTCCGGTCTAGTGCAGGCCACAGAGGGGGGGAGAGGAAAACATGCATGCGCATGAAGCTATTCTGAGCAGACGTATTGGACCACTCTCGCACATATGGTCCTCCTCGGGTTGCAAGGTTATCGGTGGTGGTGTGTGACGTGGTTTCAGTGATGGGAGCGGCAGGGGCGACAGCAGTTCGACAATGTCTTCCTCCTTCAGCAGCTGCAAAAGACGTGAACAGCAAGCTCTATTTTAAGGAGCTCAAGTAGCTTGTTTGTCAATGAGGCCTAGGTGTGGCAGACCTGGGGCAATTCTTGTCTCCTAGGAAACATGCCAAGGGGGCGGAGTCTACAACTAATCAATTAAGAAAACAAGGAAAAGAAACACAGCAAACCATGACATTTCTTTATTTGTTTAACTAGGCAAGTAAATTAAGAACAAATTCTTATTTACTATGCCGGCCTAGCTACAGGGTCAGCCATAGTAGTACGGCATCCCTGAAGCAAATTAGTGTTAAGTGCCTTGCTCAAGGACACATCGACAGGTTGTTGGCTCAAGTATTTGAACCAGCAACCTTTCAGTTACGGGCCCAACACTCTAACCACTAGGCTACCTGCCGCCCCAATTAACCTGTTTATCCACTTGTCCTTCAGACAAAGACAGAACATTTTGTTATGTTGTTTGATGCAAAAAAAACACTTTACAAAATAAAATGCATTTTCCCATTCCATTTATACAGAGAATCAGACAAATTATGCTACCCTCTGCGTTAGCTTATTCAAACCAACCTCAAAATGCAACAATGCTCCTTTAAGATACTGTATAAAAAAATCTCTTTATCTGACTCGCTTTTCAGAGATGTCTAGAAATGTATACGTTTTGTGCTCTTGTAGGAAGCCATCACTCCCACATTTCTGATGACAAATGATCTATATCTGGGCTAATAACTCACCAACCAGCAAAGAATATGAACAAATGTGCACAAGTGGCTACATACAGCTCTCACTTTGATCTCAAAACAAGTGCATAATAATCACGACCGCTCATGCTGTAAAACAGTCCAGTTCAAAGTGAATGGTACAAATCCATATATGGCAATAGTCTATTTGCATATAGGCCTACAGCAGCTCTGATTGGTTAATGGTGCACCGGTCTGTGTAGAGTATGGGCCTGAGTCGTGCCTGTCAATGCAATAGAATCCTACTCCGATGCGCTCTGCCTACAACAAAATGTCTTACATAGTTAGTTTTGCTAACTTAGTCTTGCATAGATTGTTTTGTTTCGGCATGTTGCATTGAAAGTGGCTAATGCTAATATTGCGTTGATTCAATCAATCAATTCCCACAGTAAAGGGAAACGTTGATAGTGTTAACTAACAAGGTAAACTCTAGAAAATTGATTGATGTTCAATCTTGAGCTTTTCCCCCTTGCAAACCCCACCCCCCAGGGGGCCCTACTTGCTCAGAGGGGGCGTGAATGGACCCAAATATAGATCAGGGACCTGGGTGAACAACACGGGGTCCTGGCCTTGTGGCCTGCAGCGGAGGCTTTATTGACAGGCACTGTGCTGGCCTGCCAATATCCCAGCGTCACCTCACCTAGAGACCTAGTGCCTGTCATTTAACAGATTGTGTGTACAGTGGGGAGAACAAGTATTTGATACACTGACAATTTTGCAGGTTTTCCTACTTACAAAGCATGTAGAGGTCTGTAATTTTTATCATAGGTACACTTCAACTGTGAGAGACGGAATCTAAAACAAAAATCCAGAAAATCACATTGTATGATTTAAAAAAAATACATTTGCATTTTATTGCATGACATAAGTATTTGATCACCTACCAATCAGTAAGAATTTCGGCTCTCACAGACCTGTTAGTTTTTATTTAAGAAGCCCTCCTGTTCTCCACTCATTACCTGTATTAACTGCACCTGTTTGAACTCGTTACCTGTATAAAAGACACCTGTCTGCACACTCAATCAAACAGACTCCAACCTCTCCACAATGGCCAAGGCCAGAGAGCTGTGTAAGGACAACAGGGATAAAATTGTAGACCTGCACAAGGCTGGGATGGGCTACAGGACAATAGGCAAGCAGCTTGGTGAGAAGGCAACAACTGTTGGCGCAATTATTAGAAAATGGAAGAAGTTCAAGATGATGGTCAACCTCCCTCGGTCTGGGGCACCATGTAAGATCTCACCCCGTGGGGCATCAATGATCATGAGGAAGGTGAGGGATCAGCCCAGAACTACACGGCAGGACCTGGTCAATGACCTGAAGAGAGCTGGGACCACAGTCTCAAAGAAAACCATTAGTAACACACTACGCCGTCATGGATTAAAATCCTGCAGCGCACACAAGGTCCCCCTGCTCAAGCCAGCGCATGTCCAGGCCCGTCTGAAGTTTGCCAATGACCATCTGGATCATCCAGGGGAGGAATAGGAGAAGGTCATGTGGTCTGATGAGACAAAAATAGAGCTTTTTGGTCTAAACTCCACTCGCCGTGTTTGGAGGAAGAAGAAGGATGAGTACAACCCCAAGAACACCATTCCAACCGTGAAGCATGGAGGTGGAAACATCATTCTTTGGGGATGCTTTTCTGCAAAGGGGACAGGACGACTGCACCGTATTGAGGGGAGGATGGATGGGGCCATGTATCGCGAGATCTTGGCCAACAACCTCCTTCCCTCAGTAAGAGCATTGAAGATGGGTCGTGGCTGGGTCTTCCAGCATGACAATGACCCGAAACACACAGCCAGGGCAACTATGGAGTGGCTCCGTAAGAAGCATCTCAAGGTCCTGGAGTGGCCTAGCCAGTCTCCAGACCTGAACCCAATAGAAAATCTTTGGAGGGAGCTGAAAGTCCGTATTGCCCAGCGACAGCCCCGAAACCTGAAGGAACTGTATGGAGGAGTGGGCCAAAATCCCTGCTGCAGTGTGTGCAAACCTGGTCAAGAACTACAGGAAACGTATGATCTCTTTAATTGCAAACAAAGGTTTCTGTAACAAATATTAAGTTCTGCTTTTCTGATGTATCAAATACTTATGTCATGCAATAAAATGCAAATGTATTATTTAAAAATCATACAATGTGATTTTCTGGATTTTTGTTTTAGATTCCGTCACTCACAGTTGAAGAGTACCTATGATAAAAATTACAGACTTCTACATGCTTTGTAAGTGGGAAAACCTGCAAAATTGGCAGTGTATCAAATACTTGTTCTCCCCACTGTATATTTATTGTGTGTATATGTATGTTTGCGTTTGTGCGTGTGTGTGTGACAGAGAGAGTGAGTTTGTCTTCTCCCACTCACTTCCATTATCCAATTCCTGCCCTCCCTCTCTTTTTCACCTACTTTCTCTCTTTCACTCCTTCTCTCCTCGTCTCCCTACCCCTCTGTGCCGGTAGAGTGAATTGTCTAGGCCTGTTAGGACACCTCTTTCCCTAAGCCCTCACTACCAAGGGACTCATGTCATTCACACACACAATACTGTATCAGTGTGGGAGAGAGGGAGAGAGGGAGAGAGGGAGAGAGAGAGAGAGAGAGAGTTCCCTGAAGTGTGTGAGTGGAGAGTTCGCTGGTGCTAATGTATTTCACTGGTTCACTATAGTGTGTACTGTACACTATAGTGTTCTATGTGAGTGTTCTACTGATGTGTACTGCCCTATTAATGTAAAGGTTTGCAGTTACTGTGTAGCTGTTTCAACGACGGTGTGTTAACAGGAATGTGAGGCGGAGTGACATTTGAGATACGGTGAGTGTCAGTTGTGGGTCCACAGGACAGGAAGGTCTTTTGTTTTTCATTTCTCTCTCTCAATATGTTTGTGGAAGCACAAGGATTCTATTCTAGAGGCTTCCTTCTGTCCCAATATTAATAATTATAGGGATCAGTGCTGTTTTACAACCGGAGACCACAGTGTTTGTGTTTATGAGTGCATCAGTGTGTGGTATAGCTTGCGCGCATGTGTGTATGTATGCGTGTGTCAGGAGGTCTCATTATTCAGATTCCTGTAAAAGTCAAAGATAAATGCCAGGCATTATGGAGCTGTGTGTGTGGTAAATGTGTGTGTCATGACCCGGTGCATTGGCATACATTAACGTTCTCTCTCTCTCTGTGTGTGTGTCTGGGAAATAAGAATTGTCATCTCTAAGTGTGGGGTAAATAAGAGCTGTCGGTGTGTCTAAACAAACAATATCATCTCTGTTCACAGGCAGACACAAACAGTGGCAGGCATCACAGGTTCACTGGGTTGCTGTGTGAAAGAACAGATAACACATCCAGAGAGAGAGAATGAGAGATAGATAGAGAGAGAGAGAATGAAAGAGACATATGTTTCCCATGTCAATACATGCCCTTAAATTGAAATTGAGAGAGAGAGCGAGTGAGCGAGAGAGCTAGAGGAGGGGCCACAAACTGGGAAAGATACAGATACAAGGAGAGAGAGGAGGGGCCACAAACTGGGAAAGATATAGATTTTAGGAGAGAGAGGGAAACACAGAAAGACAGCGACAGAAAGAGAGTGAGACAGACAGAAATACAGCGACAGAAAGAGAGTGAGGCAGACAGAAACACAGCAACAGAAAGAGTGAGACAGACAGAAATAAAGCGAAAGAATGAGAGTGAGACAGGCAGAAAGACAGCGACATAAAGGGAGTGAGACAGACAGAAATATAGCGACAGAAAGAGAGTGAGACAGGCAGAAATACAGCGACAGAAAGAGTTGTTGGTGAATGTGAAAGTCCAGTTATATGTTTGATATCGGAAGACAATGGCACAGAGCAGTGGAAAAGGAAGGAGAGCAGAGTAATGATGTGATGGCCACATAATATAGGGTGCTGATGGACTGTTTAGTGAGCAGAAAAGGACAGCATGTGCAGTGTGTCAGAGGGAGGAGGGGAAGAGGGAAGAGACAAGGAGGAGGAGGGAGGGGGAGGAAAGCTAGGGAAAGGAGCTGGAAAAAAGCAGAAGGCAGGGAGGAGGAAAGGGAGAACGAAGAAGAGGAGGTGGAGGTGGTGAGGAGGGGAAGAAGAGGAGTATGGAGGAGAGGAGATAGGGGAGTCTCCTCCTTTCAGCGTGGGGAGGAAGAGGGAACAGGGAAGAATAAAAAAGTCAGGTATGAATTAGACAAGGGTTAGAAAAGACAAAAACAAAAAGAGAAGGCGGAGAAGGAGGATGTGGAAGAAGGAAAAAGAAGGGCTAAGCAAAGGAGGAGGAATAGAGGACGAGGGGGAGGGGGAGAGAAAGGGAAGATGGAAGGGGAGGAGGATTAGAGGACGAGAGGGAGGGGGAGGGGGAGAGAAAGGGAAGATGGAAGGGGAGGAGGATTAGAGGACGAGAGGGAGGGGGAGAGAAAGGGAAGATGGAAGGGGAGGAGGATTAGGGGACGAGGGGGAGAGAAAGGGAAGATGGAAGGGGAGGAGGATTAGGGGACGAGGGGGAGAGAAAGGGAAGATGGAAGGGGAGGAGGATTAGGGGACGAGGGGGAGAGAAAGGGAAGATGGAAGGGGAGGAGGATTAGGGGACGAGGGGGAGGGGGAGAGAAAGGGAAGATGGAAGGGGAGGAGGATTAGGGGACGAGGGGGAGGGGGAGAGAAAGGGAAGATGGAAGGGGAGGAGGATTAGGGGACGAGGGGGAGGGGGAGGGGGAGGGAAGATGGAAGGGGAGGAGGATTAGAGTCTACTAGTGGGCGTACTAGCAGGCATGTGGATCCCCAGAGAGGGAGAGCAAAATACAAGGGATATCCCTGTGGAGAGAGAGACTGGGTAGTTTTTTTTTCACATTTCATAAACACACAGTTATTGTAGGTGTCTTTCAGTGGTGTGTGTGTCTGCGTGGTTGTGTTTTAGTAAGCAAGCACGAAACCATTGATTTGGTGTTTTTTTATCTAAGTGTGCATTCATCTAGACTGAATCATCTTTGGCGATGCTTTGGAGCAAGTAAATATAGTAATGTGTTTTTTTGTGCGTATTATCTTGTCACAATGTCGTTCTAGACTAAGTCAATGTAAGTGTCGTTATTAAGCATACAGAGGTGTTAATGTGTGTGTGTGTGTTTGTGTGTTAGACTGAGTGAGTTTAGGTGTTAATGATGATGTGAAAGCGTGACCTGCTCTCTCAGTACAGGTGTTTTAAAATAAAGAATTGCAGTAAACACTGGTCAAGGGGCACGCACAAACACACACACAAACACAAACACAAACACGCACACGCACACGCACACACACACACACACACATACACACACACACACACAGCAATCAGCAGTTTTTTGTGCATCCCTTGTGTAATATCTCTAGTTATGAGGAATACATTTTTCAACAGACAATTGAACAAAGACAATTCTACAGAGCCAAAGCAAAGAAGCAGAGCGGTGTGGATTTACTGGGCCAATGACACCTAGAGGGGAACAGTCAACTGCTACATGGGCCTGAGAAAAACACAGAAGACCAGGGACCTGACTGAATTAATTAAAACTCTCAAAGATAAACACAGCTCTTCAACTGGTGTATTGTGTGTGTGTTTGCTCATATGTGTTTGTGTGCTTGCGTCTGTGTGCATTTGTGTGTTTGTGATTACCCTGGTTTTATAATTACTTTTGTATTTGTATCTTTGCCGGTCTTTAATGCTATAAGCAGAGAGGAGTCTGCTACAAGCTTGGCAAACCTGTATTTCGGGAGTTTCTCCCATTCTTCTCTGCAGATCCTCTCAATCTCTGCCAGGTTGGATGGGGAGCGTCGCTGCACAGCTATTTTCAGGTATCTCCAGAGATGTTCGATCGGGTTCAGGTCCGGTCTCTGGCTGGGCCACTCAAGGACATTCAGAGACTTGTCCCGAAGCCACTCCTGCGTTGTCTTGGCTGTGTGCTTAGGGTCGTTGTCCTGTTGGAAGGTGAACCTTCACCCCAGTCTGAGGTCCTGAGCGCTCTGGAACAGGTTTTCGTCAAGGATCTCTCTGTACTTTGCTCCGTTCATCTTTCCCTCGATCCTGACTAGTCTCCCTGCCGCTGCAAAACATCCCCACAGCATGATGCTGTCACCACCATGCTTCAATGTAGGTATGGTGCCAGGTTTCCTCCAGATGTAAAATAGTTCCATTTTGGTTTCATCAGATCAGATAATCTTGTTTCTCATGGTCAGAGTCCTTTAGGTGCTCACTCTCTTTCTGTCATGTGCCTTTTACTGAGGAGTGGCTTCCATCTGGCCAATCTACCATAATGGCCTGATTGGTAGAGTGCTGCAGAAATGGTTGTCCGTCTGGAAGGTTCTCCCAATTCCACAGAGGAACCCTGGAGCTCTGTCAGAGTAAACCATAGGATTCTTGGTCACCTCCCTGACCAAACCTTCTCCCCCGATTTCTCAGTTTCGCCGGGCGGCCAGCTCTAGGAAGAGAATGATGGAGTCCACTGTAATCTTGGGGACCTTCAATGCTGCAGAAATGTTTTGGTACCCTTCCCTAGATTTGTGCCTCGACACAATCCTGTCTCAGTGCTCTACGGACGATTCCTTTGACCTCATGGCTTGGTTCTTGCTCTGATATGCACTGTCAACTGCGGGACCTTTATATAGACAGGTGTGTGCCTTTCCAAATCATGTCCAATCAATTGAATTTCCCACAGGTGGACTCCAATCAAGTTGTAGAAAAATCTGAAGCATGATCAATGGAAACAGGATATACCTGAGCTCAATTTCAAGTCTCATAGCAAAGGGTCTGAATACTTATGTTTTTTATTTTTAAGAAATTTGCAAACAATTCTAAAAACCTGTTTTCGCTTTGTCATTATCGGTATTGTGTGTAGATTGATGAGGATTTTAATTTATTTTATTCATTTCAGAACAATGCTGTAACATAACAACATTTGGAAAAAGTCAAGGGGTCTGAATACTTTCCGAATGCACTGTAGTTCTCCTGTGGAGAACCATTCTGTGCCATTCTGGAGAAACACTACAAGGCTAATTTAGATCTCTCCTCTCCTCATTCTGTGGTGATAAACTTACATAGTGAAGCTGGAGCTTGAATTTCTCTGCTCAGGATGCCTTTGTGCTCTTTCTATGTGATAAACAATTTACTTGAGACCTACAACGTAAACTGTCACCTCAGGACTGGTAGCTAGCTCGAAGTCTAGTTATTGTAGGTACAGTTGACTGCTGAGTGCAGATTGCTGGCAATCAGGGTAGGGTGTGTTGTTGTACTATTGGAACTCTAGGCTATACTACAGAAGAATCGATCAGTGCTTTCCATTTGCGCAGGCTGTCGGCTATACAGCCGATTACAGACTCATTTTCAACCGTGTGCTTTTTCTACTTTGATTAATTAGGCTAGAATGAACAATATGCATCTTCTAGTGATCTATTGATAGGACAAGCACCTTCAGTCACATGATGACAGGGAAACACTGCTGGTTTGACAGTCTGCTGTCTGTCAAACACTGCTGTTGCAGTCACATTTTTATACACAGAGGGACAGAGCATGAAATTGCAAGTCCCATATAATGTGAGTGAATTTGCACGTCCCATATAATGTGGTAATGATGAGTCGAAATCCACTTAAGCTATTGTTTTATGGCACATTTATTTATTTTCTTTCGCATGCAGGGTCCAAGATTAACGGGCCAGTGGCTCTCGTCAGTCACTGACCCGAGAAGGCCAGCAACTTTTCAGCACATTTTTGCATTACAGTTCAATATTTAGCTGCTCTGTCGCAGTCTACAATTGAAAACCATTGAAGACTACACGCTTAAATGTCATGCTATTTTGTATTTGAGCAATGTGATTGGCCATCCAGTCAAGCACCACCACGCTCCAGCAAGTCACAACTTCTCGAGCACTCGGGCAGTAAATTAGTTGATGCCTTTACACAGCTCGCGATTATCTGCAGATGAATTATTATTACATTTGATGAAGATGGTGAATCCTCCTCACTGCAGGAACACTAGGTATATCCTGGTGGAGAGGAATGGGGACCAAGATATGATAAAATAACAAAATATATATATTTATTTTTTTAAAGCTAATGATACTTACAGTATATGATATTTTCAAAGATATTGATATAGGTCTACTGATTTAGTCAACTGCTGCTTCTCTGTAGCAAAGCCCATGTTTAACACCTGCTTCATTCTTCAATCATACCTGTACTGCAGATAGCAGAGAAAATGCCTCTTGAAAGGAAGCTGAAGCATGTGGAAGTCAGCAGACTCTTACATTTAAAGGCCCAGGTCCTGTGTTTTATGAAGCATGTGGAAGTCAGCAGACTCTTACATTTAAAGGCCCAGGTCCTGTGTTTTATGAAGTCTGTGGAAGTCAGCAGACTCTTGCATTTAAAGGCCCAGGTCCTGTGTTTTATGAAACGTGTGGAAGTCAGCAGACTCTTACATTTAAAGGCCCAGGTCCTGTGTTTTATGAAGGATGTGGAAGTCAGCAGACTCTTACATTTAAAGACCTGACTGGCTACTTTTTCTATTTGGCTGGCTACTCTATGTGCTTGTGTAAAACACTGCTTGATCAGCAGCTCTTGCAGCAGTGTAATTGCCAACTGTAACAGTAGCTTTGGCCTGTTAGCTGTCACTCTCACATCAGGAGATTGTGCTGCTGTTTCCAGTCGTTTTCACTTCCACAGAGTCTGTTTTACCCTGAGCACTAATTATGCTGTTCAGGGAAACCAACTTCAGAAGATATCTCTGTGTGTATGTGTGTGTGTGTGTGTGTGCATACACATGGGCATGTTTATTGTGTGTGTTTTCTCAGAATAAGTAGCAGCCACAAACACACAGGTGTATTACAGTAGTAGTGATGACCTGGCAGTTCTGCTCCTTGGCTGGGTGGTGGTGGAGGAGCGTGTCCAACACTCTACTGTACTCTACTGACCTCTGACTCCTGGCACGTACACTGTAGCCCTCACAGATACACAGGCTTCTGTACAGCCCACTGTAGGCCAGGCCCCTTCCCCGTAATCACAATTGATTACTGATAATCCACTTTAGAAGAAAACCATCTTCTTTGGCAATACAAGACACATGGCATGCAGCAACAAGATGCTTTTGCAGAAGCAGGCGTTAAAGGTTTGTGTATTGTGTGTGTGTGTCGCATGTAGCTCAGTTGGTAGAGCATGGTGTTTGCAACGTCAGGGTTGTGGTATCAATTCCCATGGGGGCCCAGTATGAAAATGTATGCAATCACTACTGTAAGTCACTCTGGAGAAGAGTGTCTGCTAAATTACTTAAAATTTACACAAAAAAGTGTGTGTGTCTTCTCACTGGCTGTTGTACAGTGTTGCTGCTGTCTCCTCCCAGAGAGATAGCCAGCTTGTACAGGTGTCTGAGGTGACTGTTCTGGTGTTTGATCAGCTGGCTCATGCATGCATAGTGTGTGTACATTGTTGCAAACCTAAGCATGTGTAACAAAGTTCAATTGGCAACCTAACTTCTCAGCTTGAAATGCCACCACCTGCACCATTGAATTTGCTAGCTTTTCGTTGGCATAACTGGCTAGAGCCTTGTCAAGCGGGCAGTCACGTGTGTTTGCGAGACAGAATATGCTAGATGAAGTACCAGCAAGGAAGATACAGTATACTGTTAAGCAAGCATAGTGATGTCTGTCACACATGCATATGTGTGTGTTCTGTATGTACAGATGTAGGATCTCAATTTGAGCCAGTTTGCTGTAGCAGGAACATTTGGATTATAATTAATGGGCATTTTTTAAGGGATTTAAATGTTTAAGTGGAAACAAACTTCAGAAGCCTTTTAAAATCTCAAATACCCTACAAGTTTTAGTTCTACTGCAACAGGGTGATCAAACTAAGATCCTACATCTGTATGCCTGTGTTCAAGAGTAGAGCAGTAAGTACTGAGCTCCCTCTGTATTGACGGGCCAGGCACCTCTCTCTCTGGCTAGGTGCCCCGTGGTAATATAATGTAATGTATGTGATTCATCATATATCAACATGTTTAATGTCTTTCCTCTTCTGTTTTCCTCCTAACGTGACATGCTGCTGCAGAGAGAGAGAGAGAGTGAGAGAGAGAGAGAGAGAGAGAGAGAGGATTTTTATTTGGCCCTGCACAGAAGCAGAATACCTGACCAGCCTAGCCTTGCTATTGAGAGAAGTCGCCATCGGCAGACCTGGCTCTTAACCTCCTGCCAAATGTATGACCATATTAGAGACATATTTCCCTCAGATAACAGACCCACAAATTATTTAAAAACAAATCAAATTTTGATAAATTCCCATATCTATAGCACAGTGTACCACCACAGCAGCAAGATTTGTGAGCTGTTGCCACAAGAAAAGGGCAACCAGTGGAGCACACACACCATTGTAAATACAACCTATATTTATCTGTTTATTTATTTTCCGTTTCATATTTCAACTATTTGCACGTTTCTACAACACTGTACATAGCCAATAATTTAACAGCTGCATTGGACCTTTAAAAAAAAGATATACAAAATCTCAGGCGACATCCATGTTCCGAAGGTAGATATTGATTGTGTACCCACTGCTTACTGGAGCCTGCTAGAGCCTGCGCGGTCCTGTCTCACAGGGCTAGTCGAATGGCCAACTCTTCATTGAGACGATGCTGAAACATCAATCCATGGGCGTGTCAATGCCACATTCAGTGAAAAAACGTAATCAGAATTAAAGTTAAGTTAAATTGCAAATTCAGCAGGCTATAGTGTGAAATGGGCTATATGGAGGTGCCGTCTTTTTTACACATATCATTTCTTTGGTGTGCTTTGGTTTGCTTATCAGTGCACAAGTCCCCTTTTCCCCGTTCCTATCGATAAAATAATGTTATTAGCGTACGCCACGTCCTTCACATCTCTCAGTGAAGACACAAGGCAAAGATAATAATACATTTTATTTGCGATGGCAGGTAACTTGGGTCTGGAATGATGTTGCCTTACAGTAGAGCGCTGCAGGGCCCTGACTCCCTCTCTCTCACCTGCAATGCACCAGTCACCTCTCACCTCCAACTCTACATCTCTCTTTCTTTCAGTCCTATCTCTAACTCTCTAGCTATCACACTGAGTCTCTCTCTCTCTCGCTCTCTCTTTCTCTGCCTCTCAATTTCAATGGCGAAGGTGCATAAAGATGGTTATATGACGTCATTGTTTTAGTACTACTTCTTAGAGCTATAACTGGGATCATGTATACTGTGCTAATGCCAATACAAAAGAAGAGTAACGGAGAGCACTGTACAATATGCCAAACTTTTATTTAACCTTTATTCAACCAGGTAAATCATTGAGAACACATTCTCTTTTACAATAACGACATGACCAATATAGGGCAATAACTGTGCCACAAAGCAGACAAGTGACAGCAAGCAGACAAAGCAGACATTTCCATGCAACAACAGAAAAATAAAAGGACATACTGTATTTAGAACAACTATCATTAAAACACAGGGGACACAAATAGTAGCTACTGGCTCTAAAAGCAGTCACAGGGGTGGGATAACCAGGTCATGTAAGCTGTTAAAGAAACTAGGGATGGAGATTAATTGGTTGAGTTTGACATAACAATGTACATATTGCCAAAGCGTACTTTGGAAATGGAGTGATTCAGTAACATCAGTAATCAGGGGGATGGGGTTGTATTAGAAATGGAGTGATTCAGTAACATCATTAATCAGGGGTTGTATTAGAAATGGAGTGATTATGGACAAAGGGTATTTCAAGCTTACGGTTTAGGTTTAGGGTCAGAATTAGGGTTAGGGTTTGTGTTAGGGTTAGGGTCAGAATTAGGGTTAGGGTCAAGGTAAGTGGTTAGTGGTTAGGTTTAGGGTTTGTGTTAGGGCTATGGGTTAAGTTTAGGGTTAAGGTTATGGTAAGTGTAAGGGTTAGGGAAAATAGGATATCACCAAAGGGATATACAGTCTCACCTTACAGATGCGTAGCTCCAAAAAAGCTCAGTGTTCAGACCACAGAGTGAGACATGCTGTAACTGTATCTCTGCACTCTCTGTTCTGCTCTATACAGCTGAGTGGTATAATTGCGGTCAGAGAGAGTACAGTCTCCTGATTTGCTGAATCGCTCTTCATGGGCTTGACCACAGGGCAGCTGCATATACTGTATATGGACCGTAGGAACACATGGTTAGAGAGAGGAGGGGATCTGTGTGTGAGTGTGTGTGACAGTAATGTGTGATTGATTGTGATGGTGGGGTGTATTTACAGCTTGAGGCATAGAGACCCTAACCCTCCCCCTGTCTCTGTGGCCATCACTTCCTGATCCACCCTGGGCTGATTTAGTCGTCCTGAAGGGATCTCTAAACACACACCATGGACGCTCTCTGGGCTTGGCTTGCGTGTGTGTAAGTATGTATGTATGTGTGTGTGTGTGTGTGTGTGTGTGCGTGTGCGTGTGTGTGTGTGAGAGTGTTACTGTAAATCTCACAGGTAGCATGACAGCTTTCTTACCGGATGTTCAATCCTGTGTTATCATTGTTATTTCTTCTAATACACTGATACACATCTTCTATTTAACCTTTAGACTATGACCTCTGACCTCCAGCAACACATATACCAGTGGTGCTGTTGTAACCATGGCAACATGGAGGTGTCGCTTGGTTACTGTCAGTCTTAAAAGCTTCCAGCATTGAGGGTGAATGTTGTGCAACACATACAGTATACGTACTGTGATGCATACACACAGGACACCCACAGGTGCTAACTCACATTGACACACACCCACACACACGTAAGCACACACTCATATTATTACAGACAGAAATACTCAATTTCACCAGCTGTCCAGGTGGCTGGTCTTAGACGATCCCGTAGATGAAGAAACCGGATGTGGAGGTCCTGGGCTGGCGTGGTTACACGTGGTCTGCGGTTGTGAGGCCGGATGGACGTACTGCCAAAATCTCTAACAACGTTGGAAGCGGCTTATGGTAGAGAAAATAACATTAAATTCTCTGGCAACAGCTCTGGCAGACATTCCTGCAGTCAGCATACCAATTGCACACTCCCTCAAAAATTGCACATTACAAAACTGCACATTACATGTTGCGTTTAAATATTTTTTCCAGTATTCAGTAGTAAAGTCACAGTTAATCCCCACAATTCCCCCAGTAATTTACAATGTTTGGTTATGGTAATGTCTGTTCAGTTATTAAATACAGTATATAATTACATTCTCGAAGTGGACACATTGTTTGGAGAGCTCACAAACTGTGCTACACTTATGAGGAATAATCTTTGGGGCTAGATTCAGTCAGATCAAGCGTTAACCCGGGTTGGCCGACATCCGCATAGTGGATGTTTTGGCGGTGTTGGAGGTGTAACTGGGGTATGAGCGGACAAATCAGTGAGTGGCTGCTCGTGTGTTTCAACCACTCCCTTCCTTACTATCCCTAGCAGTATCATGTAAAACCATTAAATGAAATACAGCCTACAAAAGCCACGTGGCTACATTCTCCTTATTTGTGCAGTTGAAAAGCATCAATAAGACAACATTTTCAGAACTGCCTACTTCGAATCCGGCTGCATTTGATTTGCTGGATTATTAAATCTGGTGGCCTAATGGCACTGTCCGCAATAAGGTAACCCAAGAAGCCGCTTGTGGATTTGACAGCTCTAAAGCTTTGCGTATGCTTCCCAGTCGAAACAGTTTGCACATATACTATGATGACATTTGGTGAGGTTTTGGTGTTTGGCAGCTTTCGACAGGGTTTTTTTCAGCTGTTCGTGCACACATTTTTTCTTGAGTCAAGCCAAAGTTCGGTAGCCAAAGTCTACGCCCCTTCGTCGGGGATTGGTCAACAGTAGGGGTTTGTTGAGATTTGACTCATTTTCATGCAAATTCTTTCCCTTGAGAAATACTGCACCAATCATTTTTGTTATATGTAAAATTGCGTGACTAAGATCTTGGCAAAAAGGTCCAAATTCATTACAGATTTCTTGAGTTATCTTAGAATAATTCAGACTATTTTGAGGATGTCCGCAATATTGCAAAATCTCATAACAATTTGACAGTCCCCATTGCCTAGATCTTTCTATATATTGTAAATAGCATGACAATGATGGGGTGATTTAGAATTTTGTGCAATAATATTTACTGCTTGCAGGAAACAGTGAAAACAATTGCACAGATTTCTCTTATGATGAAAACAATGTGTTAATATTCTGTGAACAAAACACTTAACCCTTTGACACATACAAACACATGGGTGTGATCATTCTACAGTGGTCCCTGCAGAGTACGCTCAAAGCGGTGTGATTAGAAAACACTTATTTAGAATGTCCAGTTAAGATTAACGCAACAGTCAGCGATTGAGCTGGCTACGCTGTTTTTTCACAGAAACATTTTGCACAAACACTGTCTTTACAACATTATGTCCTGAATGTGAGCAATTTATTTTTGGATGGGATGCAATGTTCAGACATTCACAGAATTAGCGACGGCATAACGCAATTCTCATCCAAACCAGAAACGGTAGGCTACATTAGTTGTAGCGCTAACTGAGTAAAGAGTGACCTAACTCAAGCTGTCGTATTTAGAAAACTCTCGGATGACAGAAACAATCATGTGAATTAGCTAATAGCAATTACTATTTACAGTTCATCACATCTCGGATGACCTCACCAGTGATCAAAATAATTGGGTAAAACACTTTCATAAAATATAAAGTAATCCAACGATGGGTAGTTTGTGCGTACCGCCATGTTTAAAAATAATTTTTGGCAGTGAAGGCAAAAGTTTGTGCTTGTGCTCTAGTTGAAGAGAGAAGTTTGTCAGCTCAGTATTGCCTCAGAGGTAAATTGTCCGCAACAGTGAAATGGGCTACTTCTATGTGAATTAATGAGGAGGCGGAACAGACCTCAATTCAAACTTGTTTGAAGATTATTTGAAATTGACAAGTTGAAACATTGCCTATAGATAATTAGCGTGCTTTGATTTGAGGGCAGCGTGGGTTAACTGTCCAGTTGCATAACAATCACATTTTGGAACAGTAAGTGCATTCGGACATCACACGCATAAAGAAAACTCATGCTGGGGTGACCGTTAGAGATATTTGGAACTCACATCTAAAAAGGTAGACAGTAAATATTGTATTTACTGATGACATTTGTATTTAATGTTTTTTTTTCAAAAGGTTGTCTAAGATATGCAAGTCAGGTACTAAGGCAAGAAAATGATCCGAAGTTCTGTAAATGTATTTTAGCATTTGGTCATTGCTGTTCTGCTATAGATACATTTCAACACAGATCCTAAAACTGCTTGTACGCCATTGAAAAAAACTGTAAGTACCCATTTGGGTATGTTCTAGTAAGTTTGTGTTTGTTAACTCAACGGGGAGGCTGCATCTGAGCCTATTAGACCCAGCCTGTGCCTTTATGCTTAGTACAGGTTTTGTCTGATCGGAGCCTTTTCTTTTTGAATACTGACATTTTAAAGTTAGAAGTTTGTATATACCTGTAAATGTATCAACGTCATCTTGAAACACCAGCGCTGTGTAAAAAAACAACAACCGCCTATTTCACCTCTACCTGCCAGCCTCCTGCTGAATTTTGGTTCTTACAACTGTTTCAAGGTCCCCATTGTACAGTATGTGTGTGTGCGTGTTTATGTGTGTATGTGTTTACGTGTTTCCTGTGTGCGTGTGCGTACGCGCGGATGTGCATGGGTGTGTGTGTGCATGTGCGTGCGCGAGAGGAAATGTGTTATCTGATAAGCTATTGATCATTTGTTCATGTGTATCTTTGTGTTCATTTGTCAATGAGAGATAACCAAAGCAGCTGGGCTTTGTTTGCCTGTCTGTTGTCCCAATGCAATAGGCCTGTCTAAGATACACCCAGTTATTGTCACTCAGCACCCTGACTGGGGAACACTACAATGGTGTTTCCTGTCTTCCACTATAGTAGGAACCTGTGCCCGGTTACAACCGGTCCCTGTGCTGTAGATCCAATTGGCTTTTGCCTGTAGAGACTTCACTGTCATCCATGTTATGGGCCTGGGAAACACACTATCAGGAAGATAGCTGGTTAAGTTTGGCTTTGGTTGAGCTATCTACAATTTATTTGTGGTATATGGAGGTGTTCAGGTATGGCTTACATCCCTTCCTGCCCCATACTCTTTAACCATATCTAACTCTGAATGTGTCTGAATGTGCCTGAAATTACACACCCATAGTGCACCATTTCTGTCCAAAAAACCTTGTGTCAATATGGTTCTGTCCCAAAGTAGCACCTTACATAGAGAGTAGGGATTCATGCGCGATGTGTCCTCCATGTGTCACTTTGTCCTCATAACATCACAGATCAATGCTCCTGTCTCCTGTATTTACGTCTGCATGCATAACTATGTCTGTGGTGTCCGTCGGTACGGGTGTATTTATGCTAGTGATGTACGATGTATCCCTTCCTGCTCTCTCACTCTCCCTACGGGCCTGTCGGCCCAATCGCATGGAAAATGTCTGTAAAAACAGAAATAGAGTCAGTGCTTCAGCTAGTGAGTAGGGAGACATTCAGATGGCCGGTTGATTGGTTTCTGACTGCTCCTTTATCTGTAGTTGACAGTAGGTAAACATGTCGTAATGTTGTATTGTACACAGTGAATTAGTCAACACTAATAGTATTATTTTACTAATGTGACTGGTACAATTAGCCTAATTATATTGTTGCTTATTACATTATGGTTATATTGGTTAGGTACAATTGTAAGGGTTTGTGTAATCAGTATTTTGTTTGTTTGTAAATTAGCCGTTCTCTATGAGGCTGTTTACAGACACACCATTCTTCTTCACAACCGATTGTATAAGTGGCAGCTGTCGTGCTTCTGTTGAGTCTGAATAGAGATCATTCTATATATCCCATTCCCTCTGGACACACTGTCTCATCTAGCATCTAGTATTGATCTAGCCTACTGAGAGATGCTGTAACTGCTTTAAATCTCTCTCACACAGGGGGATAAAAGGGGTTTAGAACATCATTGTATTCACTTCAATGTAAATGGAATTAGAATCCAAATCAATTTTGGTTATAACACCACTCCCCAGGAGCCCACACCTCCTGACCTCCAGGACCCCTATATCACAGTGTTAACTTGGGGAAGATCTCAAGGAGAGTAGAGAGGAGAGGTCATATACTGGGCCCTGACCCCTGACTCCTCACTGAGGACTGTGGTCCAATCACAGAGAAACAGGAAGAACATTGCTTTTGACGGCAGGCTTTATGAGAGGCCTCCTGGGAAATGTAGTGTTGGTGCTCAAAGCGAAGTATGAGTCACCATCTGTCTCCCTCACTCAGCCACTACACAAGGGTGTGTGTGTGTGTGTGCACGTGTGTGTGTGTGTGTGCATGCGTGTGTGTGTTTGCATGTGTGCGTGTACCTGCGTGTGTGTACTTACAGTATGCTGTGTGTATATACAGTACACAGGGACTTGCCCTTGTTGGGTTATGAGACATCAAGTCTCTCTTTCTCTCTCTGATTTTGGCAGGCTTCCGCATGTGTGTGTGTGTGTGTAGTTGTGTGTCTCCGTCATGAGTTATGTATCTAGCTCTTTGGACACCTGTGCAGAAGAAACAACAGACAGAAAGCAGCTCAAGGTTGAGCCTGGCCTTCACTTTCCCGGGCTCTACGGGCTGTTTAAGTATTCCTGGCGATGTTCCGAAGCCACATTGACATTCCTGTCTTGCCACACGTTCCATTGTGCATTCAAAGAGAGGGAGAGAGAGAGAGAGAGAGAGAGAGAAGAGAGAGAGAGAGGAGAGAGAGAGAGAGAGAGAGAGAGAGAGAGAGAGAGAGGAGAGAGACGCCCCCTCCTCTTCCTTCTGCTCTCCTCCTCTACACAACACTGGATTCATTATCCTCAGTCACACTGCTTTGGAGCACAGGCAGACCACATACACAGGCAGACCACATACACAGGCAGACCACATACACAGGAAGACCACATACACAGGCAGACCACATGCACAGGCAGACCACATACACAGGCAGACCACATACACAGGCAGACCACTTACACAGGTAGACCACATACACAGGAAGGGTCCATGTACAAAAGTCCTGTGCTGTCTGAAATGCAGTTAGACACACTCAAATACTGTATTATGCAAACCTGCACAGTTCATAGAAATCCACACATAAAGTGCATCAGACATCTTGGCACCAGGGAGAAATTCAATTATGGAGGCAGTATCTTGGGTGAAAACGTATTTTGCCAGAATACAATTGTAGTGGTTTTATGTAGTGTGGTCTCTCTCATGCTGTTTATGCTGTGTTGGAGGTGTCAGTCCTCAACACACACAGACTGTCTTGTTTAATAGCTGGCCAAATGAATGACACTATAAGCTGTTTACTGTCATCTAGGCTGAGGGGTTAATCCTACTCACTCTATGTCAGGGCTTTTTGAGATGTAACACTCTGGCAACACACACACAAACACGTGCACAAACACTGTTTCTTTCAGACTTTACTTTCTGTCAAGCAGCAATGTACACACATCCTGTACAATCACTCGCCGATATGGGGATGTTGTCTGTTTGATTCTGGAGGCGAAAGAAACGCACACCTGTTAAGGTGAGGTGCTGGCCAGCGGAGTGGAACACTTGAAAAAGAAAAGGAGAGCCACACACTCTAGGAGCTCAGATGAAATCATTTAATAACCTAATAACCAACGTTTCGACAGACAAGCTGTCTTCATCAGGGTATTTGATTCTACCCGGTGCTGTGTCTGTGTGTTTTGGGAGCGATAACAAGAGCCACTCTGATGAGATGAATGGAGGATGAGAGTGGTGAAGAGAGATGGCTGTATCTCACTGCCAGAGGTTTACAGCATGTGCATCCCTTAGTTTCAACATCAGTGGAGATTGGCGCTATCCATGCGGCTGAAAGTGTCACGTGTGTTAGTGTGTGTGTGTGTGTGTGTGTGTGTGTGTGTTTGTGTGTGTGTGTGTGTGAGAGAGAGAGAGAGCAGGATTAGTCAGCAACAAGGCCTTTTTCCAACTTTGACCTTTAAACCTTGAATTACATTATAACAGTGATTATTGGAACAATCTGGGATTGGTACATCCATTTGTTGACTCTTAAATTAATTATATAGGCCTACTGCATAACTATTCTTTCTTGAAGAATATCCCTGATACGTGTCTCATGAGCCCATTTAATAAGTGAGCATTGTGCTTTGGATAAAAACAATGATAGCAGTGTATTTTACATTTCTATGGAGCAACCAAAAATAAGTTGGAAACAGCTTTTGTTCATACTTAAGGATTTGAAATAGCCTAGATGGGAGTGATGGGCTCGTCCTAGAAAGCAGAGAGAGAGAGAAAGATGAACATGAAAACATAAACTCTAACACTGTCCCTAGAGGGAAGGATACATGCCTGCTAAAAGAGGAGAAAAGGAAGTGATATGGAGAGAGAAAAGAGATGAAACGATGATGGGGAGGAAACGGGAAGGCAGATTGTGGTACTGTGGAGAGAACAGGAGGATTTAGACGGGTTAAATTGAGAAACACTCCGAGACAGGGAGAGGAAATATATTCACGGTAGCAGCAGAATGTTACACTGTGTAAGGTCAGACCCATCGAACATCTCATGCCTCTACTGTTAATGAGTATACAGTACGTAGTATACAGTAAATGCATGCATGCATACACAGAAAGATTTACAGTTTGTGTAGACTGTATGAAATATTGACCCCACTTATGGTCATGGGCTGGTCTTAACCTTAGACAGGAACACACACACACACACACACACACACACACACACACACACACACACACACACACACACACACACACACACACACACACACACACACACACACACACACACACACACACACACACACACACACACACACACACACACACACACACACACACACACACACACACACACACACACACACACTTCTTAGGGATTCAGCATTGATCAGCACCCATGAGACCGGGCCTCTTAGCTCCTTCATTAATAAGTGATCCTGGGTAAGAGAGCAGTGGGGCGCCCATCCTCACTTAGCATATTAAGACGGGGAAGAGACGAGTTGGATATGAAAAGGCTTGGAGGCAGAAGCACTTAGTGGGAGGAATGTGGATG
This sequence comes from Thymallus thymallus, assembly GCA_023634145.1. NCBI lineage: Eukaryota > Metazoa > Chordata > Actinopteri > Salmoniformes > Salmonidae > Thymallus > Thymallus thymallus. The sequence goes on from CM042407.1 coordinate 22,698,169, forward strand.
GACCTGGGGAGCTCACAGACAGCCTTTCACTCCTGAAGACATCTTTAACAAGACTGCTTACTAGGCCTACAGCCATATCATAGGGATTCAGTTCAATTAAGTTCAATGCATTTACACACACTATTAAAGAGATGCATACACATTTACATAAACATTTCCAATTGAATCGATGCATGATTAATGTGACGAAGTTGTGGGAGAGTATCTTAATTTAGGCTTCAGCCCTTAGATTTGATTTATATTCAAAGAGCACAGCTGGGATCTATTTGCATGTATGTTAGGTATGGTCGATATTAGCCAACGGACTGTTTGAAATTACTTTTTAGATGTACTTTCATTGCATTTTACTGTAAGTGTGTTTAGAGCAGTGGCTGTGTGTGTAGTGTCAAAGAGGAGACTTGACTCCCCCTTCCACCACCCCCCAACTCCCCACACACTGTTGCTAATCAACCTCTTGCTAGCTTGTTAGCATTGCTAACACATTACTAGCTGGACATCTTACGACTTCATTAACAATATCCATTGAGAACGCACGACAACTATACCACTTAGCTAAGCTAAGAATGACGTGAACAATCAAGTCAACAAACATTGGGCAGATAGTTAGATAGCATATAGTTAATATACTGGCAAGTTCAATTTATTACTAGCCAACTAACGTTAGTTAGGAAGCTAGCTAACATACCAGTACATTACAGTACAGAGTACAGTGCATTCAGAAAGTATCCAGACCCCTTAACTTTTTCCACATTTTGTTATGTTACATCTGTATTCTAAAATGGATTCAATAACTTTTTCCCCTCATCAATCTACACACAATACCCCATAATGTCAGGCTCTGGCCATAGAGAAGCCTTTTGCTACTCTATTTGGCCAAGGTCAGAGCCTGACAGACCAAGTATCATAGTTCTGTGTTGTGTTGTGTTGGGTCCTCAATTAGAGGCAGCTGCTATGCGTTGTCTCTGATTGGGGATCCTATATTAAGTGTCATGTCCCACACCTTAGTGTGGTTCATTGTCCTGTATGTCAGTCTGAGAAGAGTAAGTGTATTTATGTTTGGCTATACGTTGTTTTTGTTTTGTGTAGTTCGTATGGTATATTTAGTTTCAATAAATATTATGTCGAACTATCACTGACAAACTATGTTTGTCTATCTACACACCCAGTCATGACACATAATGACAAAGCAAAGAATGGTTATTTTTTTGCTAATTTAGAAAAAATAAAAACGTAAATATTACATTTACATAAGTATTCAGACCCTTTACTCAGTACTTTTTTGAAGCACCTTTGGCAGCGATTACAGCCTTGAGGCTTCTTGGGTATGACGCTACAAGATTGGCACACCTGTATTTGGGGAGTTTCTCCCATTATTCTCTGCAGATCCTCTCAAGCTCTGTCAGGTTGGATGGGAAGCGTCACTGCACAGCTATTTTCAGGTCTCTCCAGAGATGTTAGATCGGGTTCAAGTCCGGGCTCTGGCTGGGCCACTCAATGACAGAGAATTGTCCTGAAGCCACTCCTGCATTGTCTTGGCTGTGCTTAGGGTCATTGTCCTGTTGGAAGGTGAACCATCACCCCAGTCTGAGGTCCTGAGTTCTCTGGAGTAGGTTTTCATCAAGGATCTCTCAGTACTTTGCTCCGTTCATCTTTCCCTTGATCCTGACTCGTTTCCCAGTCCCTGCAGCTGAAAAACATCCCCACAGCATGATGCTGCCACCACCATGCTTCAGCATAGAGATGTTGCCAGGTGTCCTCCAGATGTGATGTTTGGCGTTGAGGCCAAAGAGTTTCATCAGACAGGGAGAAACTTGTTTCTCATGGTCTGAGAGTCCTTTAGGTGCCTTTTGGCAAACTCCAAGCGGACTGTCATGTGTCTTCTACTGGGGTGTGGCTGTCCTTCTGGAAAGTTCAGAGGAACTCTGGAGCTCTATCAGAGTGACCATTGGGTTCTTGGTCACATCCCTGACCAAGGCCCTTCCGCGTTTGGCATGGCAGCCAGCTCTAGGAAGAGTCTTGGTGTTTCCAAACTTCTTCCGTTTAAGAATGATGGAGGCCAGTGCTGCATACATTTTTGGTACCCTTCCCCAGATCTGTGCCTCGACACAATCCTGTCTCAGCGCTCTACGGACAATTCCATTGACCTCATGGCTTGGTTTTTGCTCTGACATGCACTGTCAACTGTGGGACTTTATATAGACAGGTGTGTGTCTTTCCAAATCATGTCCAACCAATTGAATTTACCACCTGAGCTCAATTTTGATGTGTAAAAAGGGAAGGGGTCTGAGCTCAATTTTGATGTGTAAAAAGGGAAGGGGTCTAAATACTTTCCAAATGCACTGTAAAAGCAACTGCTGTAATGATATGCTATGCGGTTCGTAAGGCTAGCGAACAGTGATGGCTGGTGATAATTATTTTTTGGGGGGGGCGCATGCAGTACCAAAAAGCATGTTGACTACCTTTTTTTTTTTTTTTTTTTATAACACATTTTTATTATACAGACAAATAAAAGTATAAATTCAAGCATTAAAGAGAAAACAGTGTCTGCACTTTTATCTTTTTACACATTCCTTTCCCAGATATAACTGAATGAGAAAAAACAAACAAAAAAAACAAACAAGAGTAGCATGTTGACTACTTTAAATTTTGCTCTCCTTTCTTTCTGGCCAGCAAATTTCTCAATGACTCTCTGATTAAAGTCAGTCATCTCAATAACAAGTCTCTTTTTCATGGACAGCAATGCCAGTGCATTCAGCCTCTCTTGGGTCATGGTGTTTCTGAGAAAAGTTTTTATTCTTTTCAAGGTTGAGAAGCACCTCTCAGCTTCAGCTGTGGTCGTGGGTGTGGTAATGAGAACGTTTTGTCACCTCTTCGTTGTGCCTTCTAATGCCAATCCTGTAGCCTTCATCTAGTTGTTCAGCAATGCTAACTCTGCCCAAAAACGTTAGTTTCATGCTATTATCAAGATGGCTGCGGCTACTGTCATGACATTTGCATTTTTCAGATAGATGTTTGAGGTCTCTTACCCCCGTTGTTGTCCACAAAACTTCAGTGTCGACACTTTGGTTTAACTGCTGCCATTTATCTCTACGAAAGTGATCAGCCTAGCAAGGTTTTGGCGGACTCGGAGTGACGGTGTGTCGGTGTCGCCCGCGCACTCGCAGTAGTGGCCAAGAGCGTAAAGTTGAATGACAGGTGACGAGAACCAATCAGATTGGATAAAATAACATGTATCCAATTCTGATTCGCCAGGGACGCAGCGACCTGCGCCCGGGGGAGGATCTTTAAGAAACCAATTAGAGACCAGCTTCAGGTCACATGCTGCCCGAAGATTTATGGACATCCATTTGTCCGACGTCCCTCGCTCATGAAACCGCATGAAACATATTGAAAAACATATAAAATACTAAATAGTTAACCGATTAAAGACAGTTTTTATTAAATGCTGAGGCTCTTATTACCAGCCGGCACATCGTATGAGTAATCTATTTTTTTATTTTTTTTTATTTCATTTTTATATCATTTTTGTATAAATGTAAATTTCTGGAATTTTGATGGGGGCGGCGCCCCAGCGCCCTCTATTGACAAGCCGCTACTGCTAGCGAAGCTAACAAATTGTCAGCCACGAAACGTGTAACGTAACTTATTTGAAAAGTAATTACTTTATTACATTGCTCAACATTTGTCATAATTAGTTAAAGCAATGAATTTGTATTCGCCTGCATATTTTCCGCCATTTTCTTCAAATCTGAAAATGTGAAAACGCCAATTTTCTGAAGAATTGCATTATCGGCCCTAAAACCACAGAAATAGTGTACACTGCTTGTATACTTCATATTTTGGCGAATGTAGTACCACATCTGGGAACTTTTGGCATACTAACTATATCCATACTATGACCAATAAGCATACTACATACTCAATTTACGTCACAAATAGTGCAGTTAGTATGAGTATTCAAATACAGCTCCTATCTAGGAATCCATTAGCCTACACATGTTGATATTCTATATGTTCACCATTAGAATACTCTCAACCTCTAGTGCAGTGTGACAAGGCTGACTTTAGCCTTGTACACTTAAAGGCTTTAAAAATACACTGAGGATAAAACTATTGATGGGACGATTTCAAAGCCCTACTGATCTGACACAATGTACTGATCGTCGTTTCAAAGTAACATTATGACACAATCAATGACGTCCGAAGCTTTGATTGATCAAGTGGTTTTTCAAATCGTGTGTTGTAAAATGCGAACTCACTAGATAAAAATGTATGAAAACTGTATTAAAATTAGCATGACAAAACAGTTCAACCGTGCTAAAACCAACCACTCACTGTTCAGACGTGTTCATGGATGCCAAGAACTGTACAAAACATTTTTTTTACAACATAAAATAATTTATCTTTCGTCTCTGTGTTTCATAATTTTCCTTCAATTCGCAAGAGGCTCACAGGAGAAAGCATCCGAGCTAGCGAAACAGCACCCCTCTATCTCTCTGTGTACAGTAGGCCATCTAGCTGTTGCTGTCTGCTCCAAACGAGTATGACATTGTTGCCACCTGCAGCATTGAAGGCAAGGGAAACCAGCAAACATCTGGCCTCCCTTGACAAAAAAAGTAAAAAAAAATGTGCCAATCAGCATTGAGCTAAACTGAGCAGGCTCAACTGTGAATGGTTCTGATGCACCAAAAACAAAAACAAAGTGCCAAAAGAAGCCAGCTTGGATTTGGCATCACTCCTATCAAATCCCATGGAGAGCATGCGTCATTGACAGAAAAGCTTGAATTGTTGCATCTACTTGTGTTGTTGTCCTCCAGTGGCTAGCTAGCCAGCTACCCAAAAAATGTCAAGCGTATACTGTATGACAGAGTGATAGATGACAGAGTGAAGATGGCGCCGACAGACATGGCAGCTCTGCTTCTAGCTCCATAAGCAACTTTGCAGTATTTTGTTTTTTTGTGTGTTATTTTTTTAATTATTAGCCCAAAACGTTTTTTTTTTGTGTTATTACATACAGTACAGCCGGAAATAACTTTTGGATATCAGAAGGGCAGTAACTCACCAGCATTACAACCAGGATTACGACTTTCACAAATTGGATCCTTTGTTCGTACCCCTCAGGGCAATTGAACTTATCCCAGAGGCTGCTTCAAGACACCACCGGCGGAGAAGAAGTATTCGGAGTGGATTTCTAGTCCGGCTCAGGAGGCGGGCACACCATCCACCACGTCCGAGTATTACTCACTGATGTTCAGTCTCTGGACAATAAAATAGTTTGATCAGGGTGAGGATCTCTTTCCAGAGCGACATCAGGGACTGTAATATACTCTGTTTCACGGAATCTTTCGGGATATACTTTCCCCGTCCATACAGCCAGCTGGCTTCTCAGTTCATCGCGCAGACAGGAAAAAATATTTTCTCTGGGAAAAAGAAAGGCGAGGGTGTATGTTTCATGATTAAATACTCATGCTGTGTTTGTGAAAACATACAGAAACTCAAGTCCTTTTGTTCACCCGACCTAGAATACCAAATTTAGGCTTCAAATTTAGACCGTATTACCTCCCAAGAGAATTCTCTTTTGTTATAGTCACAGCCGTGTATATTCCCCTTCAAGACGATTCCAGGACAGCCCTCAAGTAACTACACGGGACTTTATACAAACTGGAAACCATATATCTTGAGGCCGCATTATTGTAGCTGGATATTTTAACTGGGTACGGCAAATGCACCGCCCGCAACCGCAGGGCTCTCCAGAGGGTGGTACGGTCTGCCCAATGCATCACTGGGGCCACACTGCCTGCCCTCCAGTACACCTACAGCACCCAATGTCACAGGAAGGCCAAAAAGATCATCAAGGACATCAACCACCCGAGCCACGGCCTGTTCACCCCGCTATCATCCAGATGGCGATGTCAGTACAGGTGCATCAAAGCGGACTAAATTTTTTACCTTTATTTTACTAGGCAAGTCAGTTAAGAACAAATTCTTATTTTCAATGACAGCCTAGGAACAGTGGGTTAACTGCCTTGTTCAGGGGCAGAACAACAGATTTTACCTTGTCAGCTCGGGGATTCGATCCAGCAACCTTTCAGTGACGGGCCCAACACTCTAACCACTGGGCTACCTGCCGCCCCAGGTATTGTTTGGTATCTTTTAGTTGTCACTGTATTAGACTAAGCAGAGGTGATTTGATGGTGTTGAAATGTTGAAATGATGCTGTAATAGTGGAGGCACGTCCTGTTTTCTTTACGACTGGTGGTAACTCTCTGTGGATCTAAAAAATCAGTAATTGTTTAGTGGTCTGAAAATGTTGGAAAAATTTACTTGCTTGACCATGCTGTAGGTCATGTAACTGTCTGTTACTATACATGCAATATGCTACGTGGACTTCACTGGACCGAAGTTTCTTTTCGGTTTTGTGATAAAACAAACGTGAGGTTGAGGGGGGGCAATTAACTAATTAGGTACACCTGAAGTGTGTCTTGCCATGCAAAAATGAGACAATCAAAATGAAGACAACTGAAACAATTAACCAAACAATTAACTGCTGAAAGTGATACTGATTGAAGGTGTTTGTATATGGAATGATATGAATGGTGAATAATTAATCAATACAAAACATACAAACACACTTGTCCTTAAATAACTTACATACAGTAGAGTTGAAGTCGGAAGTTTACATACACTTAGGTTGAAAACTCATTTTCAATCACTCCACAGATTTCATGTTAACAAACTATAGTTTTGGCAAGTCGGTTAGGACGTCTACTTTGTGTATGACACAAATAATTCTTACAACAATTGTTTCCAGACAGATTATTTCACTTATAATTCACTATATTACAATTCCAGTGGGTCAGAAGTTTACATACACTAAGATGACTGTGCCTTTAAACAGCTTGGAAAATTCCAGAAAATGATGTCATGGCTTTAGAAGCTTCTGATAGGCTAATTGACATAATTTGAGTCAATTGGAGGTGTACCTGTGGATGTATTTCAAGGCCTACCTTCAAACTCAGTGCCTCTTTGCGCGACATCATGGGAAAATCAAAAGAAATGGTAGACCTCCACAAGTCTGGTTCATCCTTGGGAGCAATTTCCAAACACCTGAAGGTACCACGTTCATCTGTACAAACAATAGTACGCAAGTATAAACACCTTAGAACCACACAGCCGTCATACCAAAAAATGATGTGGATATATTGAAACAACATCTCAAGACATCAGTCAGTAAGTTAAAACTTGGTCGCAAATGGGTCTTCCAAATGGACAATGACCCCAAGCATACTTCCAAAATTGTGGCAAAATGGCTTAAGGACAACAAAGTCAAGGTATTGGAGTGGCCATCACAAAGCCCTGACCTCAATCCTATAGAAAGTTTGTGGACAGAACTGAAAAAGTGTATGGGAGCAAGGAGGCCTACAAACCCGATTCAGTTACACCAGTTCTGTCAGGAGGAATGGGCCAAAATTCTCCCAACTTATTGTGGGAAGCTTGTGGAAGGCTACCCAAAATGTTTGACCCAAGTTAAACAAATACTAATTGAGTGTATGTAAACTTCTGACCCACTGGGGATGTGATGAATGAAATAAAAGCTGAAATAAATAAATAAGACATTTCACATTCTTAAAATAAAGTGTTGATCCTAACTGACCTAAGACAGGGAATTTTTACTAGGATTAAATGTCAGGAATTGTGAAAACATTTGTTAAAATGTATTTGGCTAAGGTGTATGTAAACTTCCGACTTCAACTGTACTTAAAAAGAGTCCAATGTCTCTAGTGAAGGAGCATCTCCTAATAGCAACTGAGGGCTGAGACACTATGCCCTAGATCGGGCCACGAGCTGCCTCAACCGTTCTCCCAGGACACTGCACCCAGGGCACTGGCCCAGAGCAGCTTCCTGTTCTTCTGAGGGGTCTTCCAAGCTGTCCCCGAACCCGGCCATGCTGGTCCTCAGCAGGATACATGCCAGCTTCCATCTGCCCACATCCTGTCGAACCTCGGCTGGTAGATGATGGCCTATGCATTGCTTGCTCTTGTAAAAACATCTCTGTTTAAAGCCTTCTAAACATTTTACGTGTGCCCCCAACACTGCTAGGGGTAACTATACCACTGCTGCCACCATATTTTAAAGAGTGACTGCCTTTAAAAAGCAACGAATCCCTTTGAAAACGGCTTATGTGGCATTGATATTCAACTAGCTCTGTCTCAATTCAGAATGTTTCTCCAACGTCAAATTTTGAAGTTGTTGCAAACGTCTAATGTCTTAGTTTTTAAGGTTAAGTTTAGGCATTAACTCTGGAATTTTTAATGTTAGGCATTAACTCTGAATGGTTAAGGTAAGGGTTAAAGTGTAGGATGGCTTAAAAGAAAAATCTCACAAAAATCTTTATCTTTATATAAAATGCAAATTAATTACTTAAAAATCATACAATGTGATTTTCTGGATTTTTGTTTTAGATTCCGTCACTCACAATTACAGACTTCTACATGCTTTGTAAGTGGGAAAATCGGCAGTGTATCAAATACTTGTTCTCCCCACTGTAGATAGATACTTTATTGATCCCCGAGGGGAAATTTCTTCGACAAGCAGCTACGAAAAAACACAGTGCAGGTGCAAAATGCCAGAACAAAAATACACAAAAGACAGATACACGATACATGACACATAGAGCGGCAGTTTGAAAAACTATAAAAATACATGAAGTCTGGACTGCAATAAAGCTATAAAAGACATTGAATAGTATGGGTGGATGGCTGAATATGTACACTATACATTGTTACAGAGTGTTAGGTGAAAAAATAAAAAAAATTACACAATAAATAAAAGGGACTAAGTAGACCAGATCCAGCTGTTATTGCATTGGTGCAATAAATATCAATAAAGTACCTATCTATCTATCTATCTATCTATCTATCTATCTATCTATCTATCTATCTATCTATCTATCTATCTATCTATCTATCTATCTATCTATCTATCTATCTATCTATCTATCTATCTATCTATCTATCTATCTATCTATCTATCTATCTATCTATCTATCTATCTATCTATCTATCTATCTATGGGAGAGCCATAGGATTACACCGAATATTATCGATTTTCCCCACACACAGTAACTGAGCAAATTTTGGGGTGATTTTAAGACAAGCTGAAAGTTTTCTGAGCATTCTGAGCCCAAATGGACATTTTACCAATAGGCTTAGTAGATTAGGAGAAAAACTACATTGTTTTGCCAGCGCCTGTAGCAGTCATCTGCCTGGTCACTAGGCAAGGAGAATGGGGGCGTGGCCTTAGCAACCACCCCTAAAGTAGACCGGAACTTTGATAATTTTTTGTAAAATGTGGTCAGTGAGTCCTCTTCATTATCTTTGCCCTGACCAGCGCGCGCTCACCTAGGAAGCCAGTCTTACATAGGTGGTGAGTAACAACAGGCTGGTGATAGCACATGAAGGCTAAACATAAATTATTTCTTAACCAGACTCTGGCATTTGTGTTTTACATATTACAATGCACAATGTTAGAATGCACAATTAGCAAATGTTTGTACCAAACAACCAGTTTGTTTTTGTGGGGAGAAATGGAGGGAAATGTCCCGACGTGGCTATGGCTCACAAGCACATCGTCATATATTGTATGCAACGACTTGAGACTCCAGTGTATGTTTGCGCTAATCAAATATATGCCTATCTGGAGCAAGTACACATATTTTAATTGGGAGTTGTTGATTGAAGTTGAAATAGCATTAAAGCCTGTTTGATCAGATGAGTGTTGAGATGTTGATATGTGATGTTATTTGGTAGAGAATGTAGTGAATGTGAACAGGATGTAGCATGCTGTTAGTCAGCAGCACTCTGGGCTAAGGCTTTCCATTCAGTGCTGTTGTAGGAAATAAACGCCTGCCATGTCACACAGCAGGGGTGCATGGGTATCAGCCAGTGTGTGTCCCCGACAGATATCTGACACACTTCCTCTAACTGTGACGTCATCACATCTCCACTAACACAGACATGATGCCACATAAGCAGTGTTGGAGTGGGAGCTGTCATCCATCCACACAATACAAGCCCACCCACCCACCCACGCTCATTCAATTGGGACTTCCTGTTTGCTGACCAATCATTCATGGCATAATAAAACCCCCCTCCTCTCCAACCAAGGCTGATGGCTTCCCACATAAATTTCTCATTACTTGTCAAGTGGTGAGCTCACAGCAGTACGACGGTCATTGTTTTCCCCGTACTCACACCACACGCACTTCCGCTCGCCCAGTGTGGACACTGTGTGTGTGTGTGTGTGTGTGTGTATGAGTGTGTGTGTGTGTGAGAAAGATAGAGAGAGAGAGAGAGAGAGAGAGAGAGAGAGAGAGAGAGAGAGCCTGAGTGGGAGGCAGGCACACTGACTTCCAAGAAAAGGCTCTCCTCTCCTCTGCTTGTAGATGTGTGTGGGAGTCCTCAGCAGGGAACAGTCACGTGGGATACACAGTGGATACTCACCGGGAAATACTCACCGGGAATTAAGTAATTAATCACTGGGCACACAATTTCATTTCAACATGAAAATGCAGGTTAGCCACAGCTAGCAGCGCTAGCTTAAAGTTGAAAAAGTCCAGTAAGGCGGTGTGTTCAATGAAGAGCTAAAATAGGCTAAAACAAAAAGATGAGTGCATCGGTCCGGACCTGTACAGGCCATCGGTCGATACACTCAAGTAAGTCAAATATAAAATAGCCTAGAAATTAGGATAAGTCCAAAGCAGAGTAGAAAGCTATAGAAGCAGACAGGGCATTGGTAAGTTTAGGCATTAACTCTGAAATCTTAAGGTTAGGCATTAAGTCTGAATGGTTAAGGTAAGGGTTAAGGTGTGGGATAGGCTTAAAACAAAAAACTCACAAACAACTTTCTAAAAAGAGCATGCTAGCAAATATTATAATGATGGGTGTGGTTTTTGTTTAACACTGGTTATTAACACCAACAATGTGGTTATTTAACACCACTGAGTGTTAATACTTACAGAGTTAATTTAACACATGAATCAACACTAGAAATGTTACACTAACAAAATCAAAACTACGTAACCCCGGCCAATTCTTCGAAAAAAAGGTTCTTAGGATGAAAAAGGTTATAGCTAGAACCCTTTGCCTTATAAAGAACCCTTGTCTTCCAAAAAGGGATCTTCAGATGGAAACAGTTCTTGGTAGAACCCTATCCCTCCGCAAATAACCTTTTTAGAACCTTTTCTTCTAAGAGTGTAGCAACATCTAGTCCAGAGTAGAGTAGAGGGCTATAGGAGCAGGGGGTGAATGTTAATTATAATGTCTGTGGCATATGGACTAAGAGTGTATAGCCCAGAGTAGAGTAGAGAGCAGTGCAGAGGGCTGGGAAGCAGTACGTTAGTTAAACATGTCTGCCTCCCTGCCATAAATCCCCAGGACTGTCACGTACAGAGAGACAGGCTCATTAGCATAATGGAATAGAACAGACTCAATGGGGATTGTGACTCTGCAGATTTATGCTCCACATTTTCAATTTCATAAAACATATTGTCGTGGCTCAGTGAGGCCGGCCCTCGGTGCCTAGCGCACAGACAGTGCCCTGCCACAAAGAATCCATCACACATATGCCCAAGTTTTTTGTGAGTTTGTATGAGGCGATGGAGGAGAGGGATGAAGTAAGGGAGGGAGGCAGAGAGAGGGGATGGAGGAGAAAGGGTGAGGGAGGAGGGGGGAGACTGCAGAGAAAGTAAGAGAGTGGGAAAGAATGAAGAGAAAAATGGAGAGGAAGTGAATAATAGAGGACAGAAAGCAAGAAAAAAGAAACGAGAGAGAGAGAGAGAGAGCAGTGCTGGCTCTGAATGGCAATAGGAGAGATGTATAATTTGAGGTTAGGTGCCAAAATGTACAGGGTTTCACCCACAGTGGGTTCATGTCAATGGGATGTGTTAGAACCTGGAGGCCAAGTGGAAGTGGAGAACATTGATGGATCCGATGACAACACACTGCTTGGCTACAGTCTATCAGCCCATATAGCTTCAACACAGATAATAGCCTACTGTAAAAAAAATATACCGTTCTATTATGCAGTTAAATCACTACTCCAACCATGTACTGTACACTAAAAGGAAGCTCTAGTGCAAGGGTCTCTAACCTTTTCTACCATGAGAGCTACTAATGTTTTTCTAGCTTTTAAATAAGCACATTTTTCTCTTCTCCTCTCCTCATGGCAAATTTAGAAAATAACAAATAATAGATACAAATGATATACTTACTCATGATATAGTTCTGCCAGGTAAGCCTACTTTGCAGTTAACAATTAGTTGATAAGGTTTTGCGGACAAAATTCTGTCAACCCATAAGCTAGTTGTCACATCAATTGGTTACACAGGGAGTGATATACAAATGCATGCAGGATTTGGCAGATTTTGTGTTAGGTTTGGCTTTTTAAGCCAACAGTTGCTAACCAGTGGTGGGATAATGTCAATGTTATGTTGATTAGATAGTATAGTGGAGCTTGCAGTGTCTGATACTTGTGAGATTTGTTTATGACAGTTTGCAGTGGACCACGTGAAAATTATATGTACTTCCAGAATGATTTAGTGAGCTACTCATAGGTGGGCTGCGAGCTACTGACAGCTCGCTATTGATAAGGAAGGTAATGAAGGTGTATTGACATACAGTACAAGTCAAAAGTGGAATCATGTAGTAACCAAAAAAGTGTTAAACAATTAAAAATATATTTAATATTTTAGATTCTTCAAAGTAGCCACCCTTTGCCTTGATGACAGCTTTGCACACTCTTGGGATGCTTTTCCCAACCGTCTTAAAGGAGTTCCCAAATACTGTATGCTGAGCACTTGTTGGCTGCTTTTCCATCACTCTGCGGTCCAATCCTTTCATTTGGGTTGAGGTCGGGTGATTGTGGAGGCCAGGTCATCTGATGCAGCACTCCATCACTCTCCTTCTTGGTCAAATAGCCTTTACACAGCCTGGAGGTGTGTTGGGTCATTATCCTGTTGAAAAACAAATGATAGTCCCACTAAGTGCAAACTAGATGGGATGGTATATCACTCCAGAATGCTGTGGTAGTCATGCTGGTTAAGTGTGCCTTGAATTCTAAATACATCACTGACAGTGTCACCAGCAAAGCACCCCCACATCATCACACCTCTTCCTCCATGATTCACCACACATATTTGGAGAACATCCGTTCACCTACTCTGCGTCTCACTAAGACACCGCGGTTGGAACCAAAATTCTCAAATTTTGACTTATAAGACCAAAGGACAGATTTCCACCACTCTAATGTCCATTGCTCGTGTTTCTTGGCCCAAGCAAGTCTCTTCTTCTTATTGGTCTCCTTTAGTAGTGGTTTCTTTGCAGCAATTCGACCATGAAGGCCTTATTCACGCAGTCTCCTCTGAACAGTTGATGTTGAGATGTGTCTATTACTTGAACTCTGTGAAGCATTTATTTAGGCTGCAATTTCTGAGGCTGGTAACTCTAATGGACTTATCCTCTGCAGCAGAGGTAACTCTGGGTCTTCCATTCCTGTGGTGGTCCTCTTGAGAGCCAGTTTCATCATAGCGCTTGATGGTTTTTGTTACTGCACTTGAAGAAACTTTCATCAAAGTTCTTGAAATCTTCCGGATTGACTGACTGTCTTAAAGTAATGATGGACTGTCGTTTCTCTTTGCTTATTTGAGCTGTTCTTGCCATAATATGGACTTGGTCTTTTACAAAATAGGGCAAAACAAGCCACACTGGTTAATTTAAATGCATTCCAGGTGACTACCTCGTGAAGCTGGTTGAGAGAATGCCAAGCGTGTGCAAAAATACTTTGGGTGGCTACTTTGAAGAATCTCATATAAAATACATTTTGATTTATTTATCACTTTTCTGGTTACTACATGATTCCATGTGTGTTATTTCATAGTTTTGATGTCTTCACTGTTTATTCTACAATAGAAAATAGTAAAAATAAAGAAAAACCCTGGAATGATTAGGTGTCTACAAACGTTTGACTGGTACTGTAGGTGTGTACATTAGAGTTGATGTTAATCACACACAGAGGTACTTCTGTATAGGCCATCAAGTATAATCAGAGTTACTGGTATAAAGTAAAATTAGGCCTGTGGGAATTACACATATCAAGGTTAAATGCAGTCTGAAAGGTGCCAGTTAGTAACACACATCTGCCATATTAGACTGAAGTAGCTAGGGTATTAGTGTCATAGTGTGTGATATACAGGGGTTGGGTTGGGAAGTGGGGCAGTGTGAGAGCAGTAGTCTGTTCCTGTCTATTCTCCTGCTAACAATGGAAGCAGCAGAGTGGAAAATCTCTGGATTATAGAGAGGAGAGGCTGACCCCGGGGAACACACACACACCGACACACACATACATACATGTGCGTGCAGGCACACACATCCGCACACACAAACACACGCAGGCACGCAGACACGTACGCACGCATAAGTACACACATAGATCAGGGCTAATGCATGTTGTTCAGAGTTGAGGAGGGGACTAAGAGCACCTGTTTCAGACCTAAAGCTGTCCCCTAATGTTACCCCTACTAACTCTTCTCTCTTTACCTCTCTCTCTCATCTCAAATCAAATCACATGATATTTGTCTCGTGCACCGAATACAGGTGTAGACCTTACCTTGAAATGCTTACTTACAAGCCCTTGTAAGGGAGTTTGGTTTGGGGTTAGAAGCTGTTAAGGAGCCTTTTGGTCCTAGATTTGGTGCTCTGGTACCGCTTGCCATGCGGTAGCAGAGAGAAGAGTCTATGACTTGGGTGACTGGAGTCTTACTTAATGGTGTTGGAGTCGTGTTTGGCCACGCAGATGTGGGTGAACAGGGAGCACAGGAAGGGACTAAGCACGCACCCCTGAGGGGCCGCAGTGTTGAGGATCAGCGTGGCAGATGTGTTGTTGCCTACCCTTACCACCTGGGGCGGCCCTTCAGTATGTACAGGATCCAGTTGCAGAGGGAGGTGTTTAGTTTCAGGGTCCTTAGCTTAGTGATGAGCTATGTGGGCACTATGGTGTTGAACGCTGAGCTGTAGTCAATGAACAGTGTTCCTTTTGTCCAGGTGGGAATGGGCAGGGTGGAGTGCAATTGCGATTGCGTCATCTGTGGATCTGTTAGGGCGGAATGCGAATTGGAGTGGGTCTAGAGTTTCCGGGATGATGGTGTTGATGTGAGCCATGACCAGCCTTTCAAAGCACTTCATGGCTACCGACGTGAGTGCTACGGGGCAGTGATCAATTAGGCAGGTTACCTTCGCTTTCTTGGGCACAGGGCTTTCCTCTCTTTACCTTTCTATCACTCCTCTCTTTACATATCTTTCCAGGGCCGGCCCGTGGCATAGGCGGAATAGGAAAATGCAAATACTATTTTAATACTATTAATTCGTAATATTACAAAAAAGCGAAAGCCCTCACATCAACATATCTACACAGCTTATTAGGCCATAGTTTCTGTTTTGCCCACAGTGTCACCCCGGCCCGGTGCATCAATCGACCCCCCCGCTCTCATAGTTAGACTTACCTGATTGTGGGGGATGGGCGAGTTCAGTTATCTGAAGTGGTGAGTGACACTGAACGTGAAACATGAGAAATTAGCATCAGTAGCCTACTTCAAACGATGTCAAAAAGACCAAAGCCCTCTGGTGCCCAGTGAAGAAAAAGAAGAAGAGAAGAGGAGGAAAAACGGGATAAGGACAGAGGTAATGTGATGAATGATTAGTTTATCTAATTGCATAGTAGTTACCGTTGGAGCAGTGTTACTACTAGTAGGCTGGACAATAGAACGAGTCAAAGTTCACCCAAGGCTGAAAAACAGCAAAAGAACATTGGCTAAGCTGGAGCACTAGCGCGAGCCCATAGCAAATGAATGGAATCGAGCGTTTGCAGGTCTCTGTTTTGACTGGATTGATGCTTAGAATTCCATTTCGCCTAAATGTCACAAAAATATGTATCCATTTTTATTTGACCACTCTAATCTGTTCGTTGGACGAAACTGGAAAATAACTACTCGTGTAGAAAGTAAACATCCGCACCTCGATGGTGTCAACTGTGCTTATGTCTGCGTAATGAGAAAGTAGGGAAGAAATGAAAGACTATTTCTGGTCTAGTGATCGATGACAACCGAGCTCGCTGCCCAGACTTACATAATTACAAAGAGGAGATTCTCCTGATTAAAATGGTTCTCGACTTGAAAAAATCAAAATATGCACATTGTGAGATATTTGGCGAAATAGACAGACATAGCTATATCTCCCTATAGGAAATAATGGGATGACCTCAGAGTTCCATTAGTAATTTTTTGTCGCTGTTTACATTTTAACAACAAACAACGTCGACAGGTCTCATTGCCGACAATATCGAAGCAGGCGTTGTGACGTAGAACAATAAACTGGGAATAGAATGTTTGGAAGGCGAGTTGGTGCCACAGTGCTCAATAAAACTAATAGGAGCTGGCAGGGTGAAAAATGCCCTAAAATAAGGCCTGTTTTTTCGTGATTACTTCAAAACTACGGCAAGCAGCTGGGAAATATGGTCATATTATGAAACTGGGCTCCACGGTGGATGCAATTAACTAGTTTTTATCAGAAAAAAGCATTGTAAAAAATGTAATGTGTCCAGCCTACTACTAGCTAGTTTACTTTGAATGATACTAGTAACGTTCGCTAATTTAAATAGCTAGCTAGTTAGAGTTAATGTCAGTTACTTTTACCTTAAATTCATTAGGGAATGTTGGAAAGACTATTCAGGTGTTTGGGGAATAACCTAACCTATAACATCATTTTGAGAAATACACTTTTTCTTTTAAGTGTGCTGCACGAACTATCCACTTTCTGCCTCAAGAAACCAGGCATAGGCCTACATTGTATTGACATTTTAGCTAGTCTAGTTAGCCAACGTTAGCCCTGCTTGTTAACATGCTTTTCCTTTCCCATCCCCTTTTGTAATTAATAGTTGTAAGCCTTTGCATTTTCATTATTGATTAGTCTTATATGTAATATAGCAAATAGCATGCTTGAGAAGTGCTCATTGAATACATGTTTTGTGCATGAATGCTAGGTGTAATTACTCTTGCTATTTGTGTTTAGGCTATAATGTGGCTTAGGTGCTATTATTGTATAGTTTCACCATCAGCAGCTTTTTTATTAATATAATGTAACACCCAATGGTCACATATACTCCTCTTCTCTCTTCAGATGCACTTTTGAAATACTTGAATCCCACCCCTGCAAATCCTGGGCCACCTGCAGACACCTTCTCTGCCTCAGTACAGCCGAGTGATGCAGCATCAAGTGCTCCTGTCCCCACTACCTCAACACAGCCCAGCGATGCAGCATCAAGTGCTCCTGTCCCCTCTACCTCAGCACAGCCCAGCGATGCAGCATCAAGCACTCCTGTCCCTTCTACCTCAGCACAGCCCAGCGATTGCAACATTAACTGCTCCTGTCCCCTCTACCTCAGCACAGCCCAGCGATGCAGCATCAGGCATCTACAAAAAGGCTGCACTATTTGACCCTACTGACTGGCCATCTGTTTTAACTGATAAGGTAAGATCAGAGTTTGTTCTCAGAGGACCGTATCAAATAAAAAACAGTTTCACATTTCCGAAACAAAAAGACAGGAGAAGGTGTCAGCATCACTATTTCAAAAGAGTTTTAGTCAATGGAGAAAAATCTAAAGAAGCTGGCTAATGTACTCAAAAAATAATGATAGTTTGTACTGCTTCTGCTGATAAATGTTTTCTCAGAGATATTTCAAATTGAATAGAAAAGGACTAAGAGATTGGAAAAATGCAAGCCACTTGCTCAAGGCCCATGAGGATAGCCAGGAGTACAATACACACATGGCAACATGGAAGGTATTGGAGGTCCGTCTTGCAAAGGGGCTAACAATAGATAAGCAAGAGATGGCATTCTCTGAGGCTGAGAGAAACAGGTGGCATGAAGTTCTAACCAGATTGGTGGCAATAATTCAGTCCTTAGCTGAAAGAAACATGGCTTTAAGGGGATCCACAGACACATTAAACAAACCAGACAATGGACATTTTCTCAAAGTGGTGGAGCTTATGGACAAATTTGATCCAGTAATGAAGCAGGATGTTGGTTGTGTGGAAAGTGGAGCTGGCAGTCACACACATTACCTGGGCAAACGAATCCAAAGTTAACTGAAAAAATAGTGGAAGAGATCAAAACATCAAAGTATTTCTCCATTATTTTAGATTGCACCCCTTGATCTGAGTCATGAGGAGCAGCTCTTTGTCATTGCCAGGATTGTGTTACTGGAAGACATACCACAAATTAAAGATCATTTCTTGGGCTTTCTTGTGGCAGAGGAGTCAACAGGAGAAAGTTTGTCATCTCTCATCCTCAAAAGGCTTTAGGGGCTGAACATCCCCTTTGAGGACTGCAGATGACAGTCCTATGACAACGAAGCCAACATGTTGGGAAAGAATAAAGGTGTTCAGGCTAGGCTGCTTCAACAGAACTTAAGAGCCTTTTTTGTCCCATGTGGTGGCCACATTTTACAGCTGTCTTATGATGACTTTGCTGCAAGAAAGGCAAGGCGAGTAAGGCTGTAGAACAATGCTAAATTATGCATAGGTTTCTGTAATATAGTTAGTTTTTTGTGCAATACTCGTATTTATAATTTGTTTTATGTCACTTGTTTGCTGCAAGAAAGGCAAGGTGAGTAAGGCTATAAAAAGGTCTCTGTAATATAGTTTTTTCGTGCAATACTCTTATTTATACTGTATTTATGATTCATTTTATGTCGCTTGTTTCTTTAATATTGTTCTTATTTTGTGGTTTTTTTTTGTTTCTAAAATAAAGAAAATCTCAAAGACATAAAGCTATGCAGTTTCTGTGTGAGTGTATGATCACAATGATCGGTGGTGGAATTGGCTGCGATGCAAGGGGCACCAGCTAAAATCTTGCCTGGGACACCAGCCCTGTATCTTTCCTCTCTTTTCACTTTACCTCTCTATCTCTCCTCTCTTTACTTCTATTTCACTCCTCTCTCCTCTCCTCTCGTTACTTTTCTATCTCTATTTTTTTTTACCTCGCTCTCTCCTCTTTCCTCTCTTTACTTCTCAATCTTTCTTCTCTTTCTCTCTCTCTCTCTCCCCTCTCTCTACCTCTATCTCTCCTCTCTTCACCTCTCTAGGGCCACCCTAGCCATGCATTGGTGTGTGTGTGTGTAGGAACTAGGAACTCCTGCTCCAGAGCTCTAGTTGACTGTGACACTGGCAGACAGGAATCAGACGAACAAATAAAGAAGCCAGGAATTGGCCTCCTTTAAATATTTAAATAATGCTGTTATTTATTAAAAGCATCCTGAACTGTGTGTGTGTGAGGATCAACGCTAGAGACGAGAAGCAGGTACAGGGAGTGAACAGTTAATAAAACAACGGACAGGAACAGAATACGGAGACAGGGGAAACGTAAACGACAATAAAAACGTGAAGGAGTCCAGGTGAGTCCAATGAGCGCTGATTTGTGTAATGATGGTGACAGGTGTGCTTAATGAAAGGTAACCTGGCGCCCTCGAGCGCCAGAGAGGGAGAGCGGGAGCAGGCGTGACAGTATGTGCATGTGTGTGTGTTCTGTCTGTTTGTATGATGTAAGTGGTATACTTTGCAGTGTGTGTGTTTTTGTGTGGGTGTGTGCGTGCGTGCATGCATACAATCTTGCATGTGTGCGTGTGTACAGGGTTGGGGAGTAACTATTAACAGCAAAGATATTGTAATCGGATTCCAAATACTTTTGAAAATGTAGTTGATTACTTCTTGGATTCATTTTAAATTTAGAAAGGATGTTAATGAAAAAAATACATTATCACACATTTCTGTTTTCTCAAGGACATTCAATTCAGCAATGAAAAAAGGCGCAAGACTAAGTTTGTTCCACCTGCGCGAGTCTGACCACAAGTCAGAGACCACTATGATGACACACCAAATACATTAGATGGAAAATGTTTGTCTTCTTGTAATGCCTGAACAGGAGACAGTTTCAGGCACAGCTAGCATCCTATCTCATCCTGGTAAACACAACACTTCAAACTCCAAAGAGAGGATGACCATCTCCAGGCAAAGGGAGCCCAGCAACACAGACAGTGACATCAAAAAGCCCTCTGAATGCTCAGAAGAGACCGTCCAAGAGATGTGCACACCTCCCATTGGATGTACGCAAGGACCAAGTTGCACATATCCCACGTAAGACAGGGAGAGGATGCTGCCGACACTGCAATAAAGGATACACCAACACGCAATGCAGCAAGTGTGATGTTCGCCTTTGCTTTTCAGAGGACAAGAACTGTTTTTGGGACTTTCACAACCAATAAAAGTCAGTCATGAAAAGAAAAAAGGAATGAAGAAGATTCTAGAAAAAGCTAGAGTTTTATCTTGTTTAATAGTTTTTTATTTTTTTTATAAATGACTTCAGAAAAAAATGACTGTGATTATTATTAATATATATCTTTATGGGGCTAAGTAAGTAATCAGACCTGCAAATGAACCCTTAGTTGTTCTGAATTGTTGTTCAGACAACGTGAGTACAAATACCGAAATTCTGCTCCCAACTAAGCCCAATGTTGCAATATTACAAAATTTCTCTAAAAAGGTACATAAACATTTTTTAAACTCTTTATTTTCTGCATCAAATGCCTCCTACAACAACATCTAAAAGGTAAATATATATATTTTTAAGGTTTTTCTATATTTGGGTCTTACAGGGTTAAAAGAAAAATAATCTGAAAGTTATCAGATTACGTTACTACATTTGGGTTATCCAAAAATTACGTTACAGATTAACATTTTGGACAGGTAATTAGTAACTGAAATTGATTACTTTAAATAACCTTCCCAACCCTGAGAGAGAGAGAAAAAGAGAGAGAGAGACTTTAACTTTTTTGTCTTTCTTTAATGATACATTCTCATTTCATTAAAACACCCCCCCCCCCTAAAAAGTCCCATGTACTGCATACTCACCTTGCCCTCTACCCCACAATACAAAACAACACCACACAACACAATAACCAATCATTTGATGGAACTCAAATTCCACCCTAAGGTGTGCAGACCATCCCAATAAATAATAGTAAAGGGTCTGTAATCCCCCGACCTTTGACCCTGTTCCTCCTTGTTAGCCAAATAGCCAACTTTGCCTGAGCAAACAGAAAATCCAACAACACACATTTGGCCTTCTCCTTATTTGAATACTTGTAACCCATTATAAACATCCCAACAGTAAACTCCACCTTCAACCTCTTACACAGACATTCCAACAGAGACATTAATGGCATTAACCTGGCACACACAGAAAACACATAAATCACAGTTTCACTCATGACACAGAAAGGACACCCCTGTCCGACTCCTGGGTCAACCCGTGAAAACCAGCTATTAATGGCCAGGGCTCCATGTAGAATCCTCCACTGGAGGTCCCCTGACCTCTTTGGTACTGGGAGTTTGTAGAGCCCCCTCCATCTAAAACACACCATACTTAGGCTCCTAATATTCCTTACCTTAATACAGAGGTTGTAGAGGGATTTACCTCCTGCCCCCTCAAATTCCGCCAGGCTCGGAGTGTTAAAATCTAACAAGTCCTCCAGAACCCCTTGCCAGTCCCCAGTCTCTGCTATCACCTGCAGTGGCGGAAAAATTGGCGGACCCTGCACCTTTTGCCGCTCAAACACCCCCCTTACCGGTTCAGACTTCTGGGGTTTTCCACCCCTCCTCTCCCAGCAGTTGCAGGTCACCCAGCCTTAGTAATCCCGCTGCCGTCATTCACCTCTGCAGGGTGACCGATTTGAACTGATCTCAAAAAGATGGCTGGGTTGTGGAAGATAGGCACCTCATACACCAACAGCCCAGTCTCCACACCCCGTTCTCGTGTGGGCCTTAGAAGCTCTCAGCACCGCTTGTACCCTCACCTTGTCTACGGCCTTTATGTGGGCATGCAAATCTCTTATGCCCCAAATCCCTACACTCAAAGCACCATAGACTATCTGTGCTGGCAAACCCAGCGTTGAGCGCCTCCCCCATGTAGAGCCCCTCCCCCTTGTAGAGCCCCTCCCCCACGTATAGCCCCTCCCCCCTGCCTCACTTTGTTTCTCCCATGCTTCTCTGCAGATCCTCTCAAGCTCTGTCAGGTTGGATGTGGAATGTCGCCTCACAGCCCTTTTCAGGTCTCTCCAGAGATGTTTGATCGGGTTCACGTCTGGGCTCTGGCTGGGCCACTCAAGGACATTCCTGCGTTGTCTTGTCTGTGTGCTTAGGGTCGTTGTCCTGTTGGAAGGTGAACCTTCACCCCAGTCTGAGGTCCTAAGCGCTCTGCAGCAGGTTCTCACTGTACTGTGAGTACTCTTTCCCTCGACCCTGACTAGTCTCCCAGTCCCTGTCGCTGAAAAACATCCCCACAGCATGATTCTGCCACCACCATGCTTCAACATAGGGATGGTGCCAGGTTTCCTCCAGACATGATGCTTGTCATTGAGCCCAAAGAGTTCAATCTTGGTTTCATCAGACCAGAGAATCTTGTTTCTCATGGTCTGAGAGTCCTTTAGTTGCCTTTTGGCAAACTCCAAGCAGGTTGTCATGTACATTTTACTGAAGAGTGTCTTCCATCTGGCCAGTCTACTATAAAGGCCTGATTGGTGGAGTGCTGCAGAGATGGTTGTCCTTCTGGAAGGTTATCCCATCTCCACAGAGGAACTCTGGAGCTCTTTCAGAGTGACCATCGGGTTCTTGGTCACCTCCCTGACCAAGGCCCTTCTCCCCCAATTGCTCAGTTTTGCCAGGCAGCCGGCTCTAGGAAGAGTCTTGGTGGTTCCAAACTTCTTACATTTAAGAATGATGGAGGCTACTGTGTTCTTGGGGAACTTCAATGCTAATGACATTTTGATCTGTTCCTCGACACAATCCTGTCTCGGAGCTCTATGGACAATTACTGCAACCTCATGGCTTGGTTTTTGCTCTGATATGCACTGTCAACTGTGGGACCTTTTATAGAGAGGAGACAGGTGTGTGCCTTGCCAAATCATGTCCAATCAATTTAATTTACCACAGATGGACACCAATCAAGTTTTAGAAATATCTCAAGGATGATCAATGGAAACAGGATGCACTTGAGTTCAATTTCTAATGTCATTGCAAAGGGTCTGAATACTTATGTAAATAAGTATTCAGACCCTTTGCTGTTTTTTAATTTTTTAATTTTATTTGCAAACATTTCTAAAAAACATTTTTTTGCTTTGTCATTCTGGGGCAGTGTGTGTAGATTGATGATAATTATATATTGTTTAATACATTTTAGAATAAGGCTGTAACGTAACAAAATGTGGGAAAAGAGAAGGTGTCTGCATACTTTCCGAATACACTGTATATGCTATACGCTGTGAAGGAACAGAAATCTGAATTAACCTGGCAGAGACTTCAGCACCATGGACAGCTCAAACTCAGCACAACGTGTGTGTGAGTATTACTGTGTGTGTGTGAGACTGTTATGCAGGAGAGGAGGTGGGTTGATATAAGGCTATGTCATGTTGAGTAGTAATGTAGGGGCAGCAGGAGCCTACAGGGACCAGTTTCCATCCCCAGGGAAAAGAGATATGATCCTACATGGGACAAGGCTTTAAACCCACATGGATTTAAAGAGGGGAGTAGAAGGGAGAGGAGGAGAGAGGAGGGTAGGGGAGAGGAGAGGAGGAGACTCTGTCTGACTCCTTGGAAGACAGCAGGGTCATGACTCAATCTGCACCAACCCCGCTCAGCAGAACAGAACTGGGTTAGACAGACAGACAGACAGACAGAGCGAGAGAGAGAGAGAGAGAGAGAGAGGGTTTAAAGGGGGGGGGGTCTAGATAAGGTGCCCCAGATACTGTGTGCCTCATTTTATTTCAGGAAGTGTGTGTGGAGGGGGGTCTAGATACAAGCTGCTGACACACACATACACAGATGCGCACCCACACACACACAGACGTGGCCGCACACACGCACACACACACACACACGGACATCTGCTTCACAAAATCTTTAAGGGCCTAAATCTGGTTAAATGTTTAACAAGTTTCAACTTTTCTCAGAGGGGGAGTGGAGAGGCAGAGAGATAGAGAGAGAGAACGAGAAAAAGAAGGAGAGAGGTATCCTCAGAGGACCAATATCTAATTTAGAGCCCTCCTGTAGTCACTGTGCGCTGTGAGACAGCAGTATTGGGGAGAGAGAGGTAGGAACAGACCGGCCATTATAAATTAAACTAGCTCACCTCACTGCTCTATTAAAAAGCCCACAGTCTACCCAGCTAACATAGGACATTCCCAGAACATAAGGAAATATTTTCATTTAGATTCTACTGTTTGATAACATTACACTCACACACCTGTTAGACTAATATATAATCAGTCATTGTGTCCCAGAAATGCTGGGATAATATCAAAGGAAAACATTGATATTTTAATTATAATAAGACTTCAAGGAATTCCCCCTGGAGGAATAAGAAGGAGACCGTTCCCACTAGAGCTACACTCATGCTTCCTAGAATGTTTTTCTGAGGTAACGTTCTGTGTTGAACAACTAGGTTAGCTTGTCTAGTCTTCCAGCCGTCTTTAGTCTGGCCCCGTCTGCTTCTAATACACATCCTTCAAACACAAGCTTTCTCTTCAAATTACTACCTAACCCACCAGTAACTGTCTGGGAAATAAAAATTTTGCTGGCCAGTGGCATTGGAGAAGGCGAAGATTGCTGCATCACAGTATCCAGCAGAACACTGGTCTGCAGCCTCCTTTTATGCTGTAGCCTATTATTAATACAAACTCCTCTCTAGCTATAGAACCCATTAATCTGGTAATTAAACACAGAGCTAGTATCGATTTCTTCTTTTTACCTCACCGCGAGGGTCTGTGTGTGTGTTGGCGTGTAGGAGTGTGTGTGTGTACGACATGTATATGGTCTGCTCATGTCTCTGAGTTTGTATCTAGCAGCACTCTTCTTCTCTGATCGAGAGGCACCAGGACTTATCTACACACACACACACACACACGCACACGCACACGCGCACGTGCACACGCACACGCACACACTACTCTCTTGTCTGTAAGCTCAGCCTTGTGCGACCCACTACTGTCTGTTACTTTGCTGCTCTGCCCTCTGACCTGTTGTACTGCTGAGTGGTTTCACCTCAGAGCTTTGAGAGGTTAGAGAATGTTGCCCCAGTTTTCAACTTGTCACAGAGACCTGTTTGCTTACAGATTTTCATCTGTGAACTCTGCTCTCTGTTGTTCCTTCTCCCTTCCTTCATCTCCTGCTCTCCATCATCACCCTCTCTCTTCTTTACTCTTCCTTTATCTTCACTTTTTATATCTCTTGACTCCCTCCCTCCTTCCCTCCCTCTCTTCTCTCTCTTTAGCTTTCATGCTATATTATGCAATCTGTACGTACCCCACTCTCTCTCTCTCTCTCTACCTTTCTCTCTCTCTCTCTTTTTAAAATATTCTGTCTCTCTCTCTCCCTCTCTCAATTCAATTCAATTCAATTCAATTCAATTCACTTTATTGGTATGACGCAACAATGTACATATTGCCAAAGTATCATACATCCTTTTTTTGTTTCTTTTTGTTTTGTTTATATAATTACATCAAAGAACAAAATAACAACATAAGGACATTTTTTTTAAGGCATTAAATATGTCAGGCAGCAACATAGCATGCTGCCAGGGCACAGCTGTCCATGTCTTCCCCCAAAAGTATTGGCAGCCTTTCTATTTCAGAGAGGTCCTCAAAGCCCCGGACTACTTGTTCAAATTTGGGGAAGTGACTCTCTCTGATAGTTTTACATTTTTCACATTCTGTGAGGAAGTGCAGCTCTGTCTCTGGTTCTGCTGTGGTGCAGTGGTTGCACAGCCTTTCTTCTACAGGGAGCCAGTTTTTCCTGTGTCTCCCCTTCTCAATAGCAAGGCTGTGCTCGCTGAGCCTGTACTTTGTCACGGTTTTCCTGAGGTTTTGATCAGTCACCATGGTCAGATAGTTTGCCATGGTGTACTGTCGATTTAGGGCCAGATAGCACAGCATTTTGCTTTGTGCTTCTGTTTGTGTTTTCCAACAGGTAATGTAGTTTTGTTTTAGATGTTTTGTAATTTGGTTAATTCTGATTGATTGGATGTTCTGGTCCTGAGGCTTCAGTGTGTTAGTGGAACAAGTTTGTGAACTCAGCCCCCGGACCAGTTGGATGAAGGGACTCTTATCTTTGCTCAACTCTTGGTATTGCAGGGCTTGGTAGTGATATGAGAGGGGGTCACTGTATTTTAGGTGTTTCCAAAACTTAATTGCTATTTTTTGAGTTTTTAATATTAGTGGATATCGGCCTAATTCTGCCCTGCATGCATTGTTTGTAGTTTTCCTCAGGAGAATCCGTGTGCAAGGACTCAATGGGATGTTTGTCCTAGTGGGTAAAATCTTGTTTTGTAAGTGGACCCCACACATCGCTGCCATAGAGTGCGATTGGTTCAATCACGCATTTAATTTGTTTTTGCCAAAATGTAATAGGTATTTCCATTTGGATTAGTTTTTTAATGGTGTAGAATGCCCTGCGTGCTTTGTCTCTCAGTTCATTCACTGCATTATTTAGGTGTCCAGTCAAACTTATTTTTAAACCTTAATAGTTGTATTGTGTGCAATACTCTATATGTTTTGTACCAATTGAGAACTTTGGTTTTATTCCCTGGGATTTGTCTGGAAAATCATTATTTTGGTATTTTTGGGGTTTACTGTCACGGCCCAGGTCTGACAGTACTGCTCTAGCAGGTCCAAGCTCTGCTGTAGGCCATGTGCTGTGGGTGAAAGCAGGCACAGGTCATCTGCAAAGAGCAGGCATCTAACTTCCGAATTGTGGTGACTAACACCAGGGGCTGAGGACCTTTCTAGAATATTGGCCAATTCATTGATGTAAATGTTAAATAGCACAGGGCTGAGATTGCAACCCTGGCGGAGGCCCCGCCCCTGGTTAAATGATTCAGTTTGTTTCTTGCCAATTTTTATGCTACACATGTTGCCTGTATACATTGATTTTATAATGTCATATGTTTTACCCCCTACACCACTTTCAATGACTTTGTAGAACAGTCCTGTATGCCAGATAGAATCAAATGCTTTTTGGAAGTCAATAAAGCAAGAATAGAGTTTTGTCTTATTTTTGTGTACGTGTTTATCTATTAGGGTGTGAAAGGGTGTAAATATGATCTGTTGTTCTATGTTTTGGTATAAATCCAATTTGGCTTTTACTCAGGATATTGTGCTTATTAAGGAAGTTTAGGACTCTTACATTTATAATACTACAGAAAACCTTCCCCAGGTTACTGTTCACACAAATCCCTCTGTAATTGTTAGGGTCAGATTTGTCTCCGTTTTTAAAGATTGGTGTTATGAGTCCTTGGTTCCAGATGTCAGGGAAGTAACCTACACTCAGGATCTCTCACTCAGGATCTCTCTCTCTCTCTCTCTCTCTCTCTCTCTCTCTCTCTCTCTCTCTCTCTCTCTCTCACTCTCTCTTTCTCTTTCTCTTTCTCTAACTGTCTCTGTCTCTGTCTCGCTCTCTCTCTCTCTCTCTCTCTCTCTCTCTCTCTCCTGCTCCCTTTCACTTCGTTAGAGTGTGTGAGTTGTATTCTATTTCTGGCGCCGTTAGCAGCAGGAATATATGCATATTTAGACCAGTGCTTGTATTTGTCTGTCTGACCTCCATCCTGTTCCATATTCATGCTGCCTGTTTCCAACCCTCTGCCATCTCACCACTGAATCACCGTCTTCCCAACGTAACTCCATTATTGTGTGAGCTTCTGTGACAAACAGTACAGGTTTCGATTATGACCATTATGTGAGTGATGCAGGCCAACTTACAAGCATTTCTCTGGTCTCATTACAGTAGAGTGGAGTAGTACTGCATCGGTGTAGTGTTTGTTGCAGTGTTGCAGTAGTAATACCACAGAGGAAGCATATGGATTTTTGCTGCTGCTATTGTTTAGTGTGACTTTGGGCTCGGAAATGCAAACAGTGTGTGTGTGTGTGTGTGTGTGTGTGTGTGTGTGTGTGTGTGTGTGTGTGTGTGTGTGTGTGTGTGTGTGTGTGTGTGTGTGTGTGTGTGTGTGTGTGTGTGTGTGTGTGTGTGTGTGTGTGTGTGTGTGTGTGTGTGTGTGTGTGTTTCAGTGGTTTAGGGTATATGTGTGCTTGCATGTAGGGGATGTTATTGTATGAGACTAATTGTCCTTCAAGTGATGCTGGAGGTTACTACAGACACACCCACACACACCACTCTGTTGCCTTGTGGGAACCACTGGCAGATAAATGGAGCTACACCCAGGAGGCCCAATGAGACCAGGGGCTCCATTACTAATCACCCCCCTACCCCTCCAAGAGCCTCCACTGGGGCAGTGGGCTGGAAGGCAGCTGGTTGGCTCAAATGTACCAGTGGCAGGATAACAGTTCTAATCAAAACTCTAATGTAACTAGACAAAGTCAAAGATAGGTTGTGTTAAACATATAATGGCTCC
Organism: Thymallus thymallus; assembly: GCA_023634145.1. Taxonomy (NCBI): domain Eukaryota; kingdom Metazoa; phylum Chordata; class Actinopteri; order Salmoniformes; family Salmonidae; genus Thymallus; species Thymallus thymallus. The sequence continues at coordinate 22,726,731 of CM042407.1, forward strand.
GTACAATTATTTATTTACTACTTTTAAATGTAGTGTATGGATATAAGATTATTACATTTGTGTGTGTGTATTCTTTTACCCAGGATCACTGATTAATGAAGGAGCCAAGTATGCCAGTCTCATGGGTGCTGTTCAATGCTGAATCCCTAAGAAATGCATGTGTGTGTGTGTGTGTGTGTGTGTGTTGTTGCTGCACCAATTTCTCCTTCCAGGCCATTTTTGAGAGAGAGAGAGAGAGAGAGGGGCAGAGAGAGAGAGAGGTGGGGGGAGAGAGAGAGAGATAGAGAGAGAGATCTTTCTTTCATTCAGTTGTTTCATCACCATTATGTTTAGTATCTTAGCCTTGTTTGCTGTTAAGCTGTTAGACAAATGATTTACTACCCCCAGATGGTAGTAAACTTTGGAAAAGTGTGGTTAAGCTAACAGCTGCCTGTACCACTGAAGTGAATATTGATTAATCACTCTTACTCACAGTAGGCTATTCCTTATAATTATCTTTGTCAAATTAATTATCTTTGTTAGTGTCATCATGATAACACTGTCTAGGAATTACATCACATAACCTTGATCAATCAAACAGAACTCATTGTTTACTATGGCACAGGCAGGCTGTGTGCATGCGTCTGTGTATGTTTGTGTGTTCTTGCGTGTATGTTCAGTTATGTGTAGACTATATTCTCCATACATATTTCTCTACCCTCTTTTCTGTTCACTCCCTCTTGGTCTCTCTCTCTCTCTCTCTCTCTCTCTCTATCTCTCTCTCTCTGTGTGTGACTGGATCTCAGTGTGGTTTTCTCTTATCTTGTCAGTGTAAAGGCTTATGTCTATTGATCTCTATAGTACAGTGAGCCAGTATAGTCAGGGTGACTGATAGAAACCTGTCTGAGCCTCTCGCTACTGTACCGTACACTCTGTATTAGTGTCTACAGTAGGGTCTTTGTTGAGTCTGTGTTATTGCTTTATTGAGCACACTGACCTGACGTGACATCGACGCTGACAGGACTGACCACACTGAAGCATTTCAGAGCACGTCTAATACAGTCACAGTCACCTGAATGAACTGATGGATATAATGTATACTAAACATAAATCTAAACGCAATATGTTGGTCCCATGTTTCATGAGCTGAAGAAAAAGATCCCAGAAATGTTCTATACGCATCAAAAGCTTATTTCTCTAAAATGTTGTGCACAAATTTGTTTACATCTCTGTTAGTGAGAATTTCTCCTTTGCCAAGATAATCCATCCACCTGACAGGTGTGGCATATCAATAATCTGGTTAAAAAGCTTGATCCTTACACAGGTGCACCTTATGCTGGGGATAATAAAAGGCTGCTCTAAAATTTGTTTTTGTCACACAACACAGTGCTACAGATGCTGATTGCAGGAATGTCTAACAGAGCTGTAGCCAGATAATTTAATGTCAAACTTCGTTTTACAGAATTTGGCAGTGCATCCAACCGGTCTCACAACCGCACACTACGTGTTACCACGCCAGCCCAGGACCTCCACATCCGGCTTCTTCCCCTGCGGAATCGTTTAGACTAGTTTTTATGTCTGTAATCAAGCCCTTTTGTGGCGAAAAACACATTATGATTGGGTGGGCCTGGGAGGGCATAGGCCCACCCACTGGGGAGCCAGGCCCACCCATTTCTGTGCCCCTGCCCAGTCATGTGAAATCCATATTTATTTAAATTGTCTGATTTCCTATTTACAGTAACTCAGTAAAATCTTTGAAATTGTTGCATGTTTCCGTTTATATTTTTGTTCAGTATAGTTCAGCAATACTTAGTATTACATTGGTGATGCAGTTTTGTGCTGAGCTGGCGCTGTCCGTGGCACTGAAAGCTTTGTGTGTGTGTGTGTGTGTGTGTGTGTGTGTGTGTGTGTGTGTGTGTGTGTGTGCCTGTGTGTTTCTTGTATTTAATAAACCCACTCTGTATAATGTGGCCCTTGCTGTGCGGTAATAACATTAGCATGGTTTACACTGCCAAACGAGCTCTTCTTATTAAAAGAGGTGAGGGTGTGTGTGCGTGCTTCAGGGTTTTGTGTTCCAATAAAAGCAACAGGTGAATCTGTATCTCTATCCTCAGTTCAGGTTTGAAAAATAGCCCTCCTGTGTAGTCATACCCATTCAAATGTAACATGACTGTAATTGAATTTGTGCCACTCAGGCAGTGTGTATTGTAGGGCTCTCTGCTTCACTTCCATTCCAATCAATGTTGTTTCATTCTGTGATACAGTCTGCCTGCCTGCCTGCCTGCAGCCTAGCTAGCTACCCTTTTTGTTACTCTATTGTGACCACATTGGCTTTGCTAACCACTTTTACTTAATCTGCCCATTCATTCCCTGTACACTGGTCTTTTCCTCAAGATTATTAGTTCTGCTACATTTACTGTACACATGTCTTGTGTCTACAGGCTATGTGCTAGCCAGTCTCTTCTTAAGCTGGCTAAGCTAGCTCATTGCACACTGCTCAATACATACACTGTGTTATTGGTTTGTCTAACCTTGCTTTGTGTATGTGATAGTGTCAGTTGATTTGGTAGAGTCAGGTGATTTTATAATGCCAAATGAACAATAGATTGTGGTAAGCTTAGCTTTAGCAAACTCAATGCACTGTTTGTTTACTAAACTATTGGTTATCAGGTTAATGCTTGCAGAGACATGTCGTTGGTCTTTGCTGGTTGTTTACATTCATGCTTGATTACTTTCATTGAGCGTATCCTTCTCCTTGGTTGTCCGTGTGTGTGTGTGTGTGTGTGTGTGTGTGTGTGTGTGTGTGTGTGTGTGTGTGTGTGTGTGTGTGTGTGTGTGTGTGTGTGTGTGTGTGTGTGTGTGTGTTTCTGTGTATATATCTTTGAGTGTATGGGAATATACGTGTTGGTGTGGTTAGCCATCCGTGAGGTTGGAAATTGCTATGCGACCCTTACCCATAGCTTGTAGTAGAGCTCCGAGGGGGCATTGCTGCTAGTGCTCAGAGAGCCCTGTGGGAAATGAGTTGCTGGTTTACATGCTTCCTCCTGCAGTAGAGTAACCTTCATCTGACTATTCACCCTTTACATTTCATATTGCCTCGACTGCTAGTCTGCTCAGCTCACCTCAGAAATTATACACTATAAGAAAGAGTTTTGTTTTCTCTGGTCCAGTATTTCACAATATGTTCCTCTGGAATCAATAGGGTTGCATATGTTGTTGCAGCTCAGCAGTAGCACACCTTATGCAACTAGTCAACTAATCATCATGCCCTACACAGCAAATTTACAGATTTAAATCAACACTGACAGTGTTAAATTTAACACTGGGCCAGTGTCTATACGGGTCCACACTTTTGAATGTGTGGACCAATTTCAAAAATTGAAATTGCATCTATTATATAAATTACATTGGCTGACGGGACCGTTGTGACAAAGCTCTTAAAAGAAAAGGAGAAAAAAAGAAAAGAACTCTACATGTGTACTTATCCTACTGTTTTTACCAAACAAATGTCAATTGCCACATGCTCTAGGTAACACTGACCAATGTGCTGTGTGGTAGTGTGCTTAGTGTGCTTAGTGCTGACGCTGTTACACTTTGTCAGTGTTGGAAATTAACACTTTCAGTGTTATTCAATAACACCTTATAGTGTATTTTGAACACTAGGAAGTGTTAATAGTTTGCACCAATGGTGTTATGCAATTAAACCTAATATAGTATTTTTTATCATCATACCAAGAGGTCTGTATCTCTTGACAAGGTCACTCAGTGTTGGGTTAAAGGTCATGAACAGTTAATATCATGTTTCTCATGAACTTTGATGATATTTGAAGGGATTTGCCCTTTAAACAGCTGCATATTATCAAGATATCAAAGTGTCACCAACAAAAAGGTAAACAACAGGCCTATAGCAAATGCAGCATATGGCATTCATTTTTCACATGTAAATTGCACTTTTCAGTAGTGCTCAAAGCATGCCATTCCATGAGCTCAGCATTTTTTTTTTAACTCAATGAGCCCAATCAGTCCTTCATGACAACAAATGTATAAACAACACAGTAGGACTGGCTAATAAGTCCTTCGTTTTGGGGTTATTCTCAGGACAAACAATTTGGCTAATCTATACTTTCATATTTTTTGGATTGTTTTTAATATCTGTGTTTTTGAATTTATTGATTGATGTCATACTACACAAAGATACAGATTCATAGTCTCCATTATCAATGTTCCTAACAGTCATTCTGAAGGCAGGTTGTGGATGTCCTAACATTCAATAGGAATTACATATCACTTTTCAAGGCAGCATAATGTAACTTGCAGACTTGATGTGGTCTGTAAACCAGTAGGTTCCCAACATCACTGTGTTGGGGTAAAACATGGCCATCAAAGTAAGGCTTTATGACATATGTAATGTATTATGATAAAAAGTTCAATTTGATTAACAATCGCCTATAGTAGGACCTCGCTTAGTGAGTAAGACCTTTAAAAAGGTCAACATTCACAAGGCCGCAGGGCCAGGCGGATTACCAGGACTTGTACTCCGAGCATGCTCTGACCAACTGGTAAGTGTCTTCACTGACATTTTCAACCTGTCCCTGACTGAGTCTGTAATACCAACATGTTTCAAGCAGACCACCATAGTCCCTGTGCCCTGGTAACCTGCCTAAATGACAACCGAGCCGTAGCACTCACGTCTGTAGCCATGAAGTGCTTTGTTTTTATCCCAGAAATCCTAGACCCACTCCAATTTGCATACCACCCCAACAGATCCACAGATGATGCAATCTCTATTGCACTCCAGACTGCCCTTTCCCACCTGGACAAAAGGAGCACCTACGTCAGAATGCTATTCATTGACTACAGCTCAGCGTTCAACCCCATAGTGCCCTCAAAGTTCATCACTAAGCTAAGAACCCTTGAACTAAACACCTCCCTCTGCAACTGGATCCTGGACTTCCTGACGGGCCGCCCCCAGGTGGTAAGAGTAGATAACAACACATCTGCCACACTGACCCTCAACACAGGGGCCCCTCAGGGGTGCGTGCTCAGTCCCCTCCTGTACTCTCTGTTCACCCTTGACTGCATGGCCAGGCACGACTCCAACACCATCATTAAGTTTGCAGATGACACAACAGTGGTAGGCCTGATTACCGACAACGATGAGACAGTCTATAGGGAGGAGGTCAGAGGCCTGGCCGTATTGTGCCAGTATAACAACCCTTTCCTCAACGTAATCAAGACAAAGGAGATGATTGTGGACTACAGGAAAAGGAGGACCGAGCACACCCCCATTCTCATCGACGGGACTGTGGTGGAGCAGGTTGAGAGCTTCAAGTTCCTTGGTGTCCACATTACCAACAAACTATCATGGTCCAAACACACCAAGACAGTCGTGAAGGGCACGACAAAGCCTATTCCCTTAGGAGACTGAAATGATTTGGCATAGGTCCTCAGATCCTCAAAAGGTTCTACAGCTGCACCATCGAGAGCATCCTGACCGGTTGCATCACTGCCTCGTATGGCAAATGCTCAGCCTCTGACCGCAAAGCTCTACAGAGGGTAATGTGTACGGCCCAGTACATCCCTGGGGCCAAGCTTCCTGCCATCCAGGACCTCTATACCAGCCGGTGTCAGAGGAAGGCCCTAAAAATTGTCAAAGACTCCAGCCACCCTAGTCCTAGACTGTTCTTTCAAGCGCTACCGGAGCGCCAAAAGGTTTCTTAACAGCTACCTAGACTATTTTCATTTGTATTTGATTTTATTATGGATCCTCATTAGCTGCTGCCAAGGGGGTCCGGAAAAATTAAGAGAGTTATACAATTTTTAAAACATTACAATACATTCATTACAGACTAAGTGTGTGCCTTCAGGCCCATACTCCGCAGTTTTCCCAAGTCCCTCATTGTGGCACCTGACCACACGACTGGACAGTAGTCCAGGTGCGACGAAACCAGGGCCTTTAGGACCTGCCTTGTTAATAGCATTGTTAATGAGGTAAAGCAGCATTTTATTATGGAAAAACCTCTCCCCATCTTAGCTACTGTTGTATCAATATATTTTGATCATGACAGTTTACAATCCAGGGTTACTCCAAGCAGTTTAGTCACCTCACGTTGCTCAATTTCCAAATGATTAATTACGAGATGTCGTTGAGGTTTAGGATTTAATGAATGATTTGTCCCAAATACAATGCTTTTAGTTTTGGAAATATTTAGGACTAACTTATTCCTTGCTACCCATTCCTAAACTAACTGCAGCTCTTTGTTAAGTGTTGCCGTAATTTCAGTCGCAGCAGTAGCTGACGTCGCTGAATTGTTGTACCAGTTTAAGTGGTCTATGGTTCTGTTAATTAAAGTTATGAAGTCTTTATAACGCTTACATTAGAGAATGTGGGAAGGTAATTCAGAAAAGTAATGTTTCTCTCATGGCTAACTACAGCTCTTTGAAACACTTATGTCAATCAACTTGGATGCAGTGTTGAAGTAAAATCACCTCAAGCTAATTTGGTGATACACAAAGCAACTCAAACATTGAAATTGCATCTATTATATAAATTACATTGGCTGACGGGACCGTTGTGACAAAGCTCTTAAAAGAAAAGGAGAAAAAAAGAAAAAAACTCTACATGTGTACTTATCCTACTGTTTTTACCAAACAAATGTCAATTGCCACATGCTCTAGGTAACACTGACCAATGTGCTGTGTGGCATTTCAGAGGGAAAATGGAAATAGTGTCACTGTTGTTGCAGTTCTTCATTGAAGATGTCTTCCACTGAGTCACACCAGTAGAGTAGCTATCTAGCTATATCAACCACGCACCTCTGTAAACACGCCTTCTCCGATGTTGGTTACAAGGCGGTACTTATTTAAATTTGGTAAGAGAATATATGTTACCATTGGTGTATTAAAATGAGAGTCAAGGTGATGTCACCTTGTCCCCTTAATAATGACTCCAAGTGTTTCACATGGGGGAGGGGACGAGTAACTTTATGATAAAACTTAAACATTTTCATACTTTGGTCATCATACTTTGATCTGGTTTCCTTCATATATCATCAAATAACAAAACGGTCGCCCCGCCTCTGTTTTGGTAAAAAAAGCTGAGGGATGGGACTGCAGAAATGTAACCACGCTCAGATTAATAGACAGAGCTATGGCTGCAAGGACTGACCATCCATGATATAACAATTATTGTCTTAACCATGTTATGAGGCTATACAGTATTTGTTTACATTTACAAAGTTTACAAATATTGGAGAAAAACAAGCTTATATTTTGGGTTCTCATGGAATGTGACAGTTGAACTTAGCACATGAGGCATTTATAAGTTATATTCTTCAAGAATCAATGGATGTACAGTACACCTACTCATTCCAGGGTTCTCACTATTATTCTACATCGTAGAATAATAGTGAAGACATTGAAACTATGAAAGAACACATATGGAATCATGTAGTAACCAAAAATGTGAGATTCTTCAAAGTATCCACCCTTTGCCTTGATGACAGCTTTGCACACTCTTGGCATTCTCTTAACCAGATTCATGACATAGTCACCTGGAATGCATTTCAATTAACAGGCGTGCCTTGTTAAAAGTTAATTTGTGGAATTTCTTTACTTCTTATTGCGTTTTAGCCAATCAGTTCTGTTGTGACAAGGTAGGGGTGGTATACAGAAGATAGCCCTATTTGGTAAAAGTCCATATTATGGCAAGAACAGCTCAAATAAGCAAAGAGACACGACAGTCCATCATTACTTTAAGACAAGAAGGTCAGTCAATCCGGAAAGTTTCAAGAGCTTCGAAAGTTTCTTTACAGTACAGTCGCAAAAACCATCAAGTGTTAAGATGAAAATGGCTCTCATGAGGACCAGCACAGGAAGTCCCAGAGTTACTTCTGCTGCAGAGGATAAGTTCATTAGAGTTACCAGCCTCAGAAACTGCAGCCCAAATAAATGCTTCACAGAGTTCATAAGTAACAGACACATCTCAACATCAACTGTTCAGAGGAGACTGCGTGAATCAGGCATTCATGGTTGAATTGCTGCAAAGAAAACACTACTAAAGGACACCAATAAGAAGAAGAGACTTGCTTGGGCCAAGAAACACGAGCAATGGACATTAGACTGGTGGAAATCTTTCCTTTGGTCTGATGAGTCCAAATTTGAGATTTTTGGTTCCAACAGCCATGTCTTTGTGAGACACAGAGTACGTGAACGGGTGATCTCCGCATGTGTGGTTCCCACTGTGAAGCATGGAGGAGGAGGTGTGATGGTGTGGGGGTGCTTTTCTGGTGACACTGTCTGTGATTTATTTAGAATTCAAGGCACACTTAACCAGCATGGCTACCACAGCATTCTGCAGCGATACGCCATCCCATCTGGTTTGCACTTAATAGGACTATCATTTGTTTTTCAACAGGACAATGACCCAACACACCTCCAGGCTGTGTAAAGGCTATTTGACCAAGAAGGAGAGTGATGGAGTGCTGCATCAGATGACCTGGCCTCCACAATCACCCGACCTCAACCCAATTGAGATGGTTTGGGGTTGGACCGCAGAGTGAAGGAAAAGCAGCCAACAAGTTCTCAGCTCAAAGCTGTCATCAAGGCAAAGGGTGGCTACTTTTAAGAAACACAAATATAAAATGTAGTTTGAGCATGTGTCCATTAGGCCTATGGATTTATTATTTTTTTATCAGCTTGAATTAGATTGAGCAATAAAATACCCACTTTTATTCCATAGGCTGGGATCTGCACTATGCTGCTGTTGCAAGAGCTCATTTTTCACTGGCTGTCCACTGGTTTCAAAAACAGTGATTGATAGGCAGCTTAAACTTGTTGAATTCAACCATTATTTGGTTCAAATACACATTTAGATTTATGAACAACCACCCACAACAACCACAATCCGTAAGGCGCAAATAGCTAAATGAGAGAGCAGCAGTGTGATTCACATCAATGCGCTATGTAGATTTCAATAATAAGTGATATCCGTATCACCATAGAATACACCACTGCTGTTTTTTCACAAATATCCTTTCTGAATTTTAAAGTAATCCTCAAAGTAATCATCTAGTTTTTAAAAAGTATATGTAATCTGATTACAATATTTTAGCTGGTAACGTAATGGATTACAGTTTTTTGTAATCCCTTACATGTAATCCGTTACTCCCCAACCCTGGAGATAACAGAGGGCAAGAGGAACAGCTTTACAAGCTTTAGCTCCATTCAACACAATACAACAGTCACTCACTTATCAAACAAAAACATGGCAACACACACACACAAAGGATGGAGTGGTAATTTCACTCCTAGAGAGTCAATTCAACTCCTGAATCAACACTATAAATGTTACACTGAAAAATCTATACTAGGTCATTTGCTGTGTATTGGGCAATTTGCTGTGTAGCTGAATCAGGTGTGCTAGTGCTGGGCTGGAACAAAAATGTGTAACCCTGAGGCACCCTGGGGTACTGATGAAAACCACTGCAGACTGAAGTGTAGATGATTGAGGGTTTATTCCAACACTACTGTACTGAAGATGATTGAGGGTTTATTCCAACACTACTGTACTGAAAATGATTGAAGGTTTATTCCAACACTACTGTACTGAAAATGATTGAAGGTTTATTCCAACGCTACTGTACTGAAGATGATTGAAGGTTTATTCCAACACTATTGTACTGAAGATGATTGAGGGTTTATTCCAACACTACTGTACTGTAGATGATTGAGGGTTTATTCCAACGCTACTGTACTGAAAATGATTGAAGGTTTATTCCAACACTACTGTACTGAAGATGATTGAGGGTTTATTCCAACACTACTGTACTGAAGATGGTTAAATCAAAGGGATAGCAGAAGAAGAGGAGGAGAGTAATGAAAATTGTATGTAATGAAGCAGTAAATTACTGTGTTTTACAGTAAGTAGTGGTGATGGGGTTCGTCGAGGCAGGGTGCGTGAGGAGTGTAAGGCCATAGAAATAGAATGAATAGAACAGGCTTGGAATCTCTAACCCTGGCAATTTGACTGGTAAACTCATGGGTCCACTAGCAAGAGCTGCCTGGTATTGTGATGCAATAATTTCCATGCCATTTTGGAATGTTCTAGCAACTGATGCTAGATTGTCATGGTAATGTAGAATGATAATTCAAATGATGCTAACTGATGTGGCTAATGCAATGCAATGCATTTTTTGTAACGTCAGTTGAGTTGACTCACATATCACAGCACAGGTACACGTCCTGCTTTTACTTCCATGCATGGGTACAATCAAAATAGATGCAAGTCCACTCATTATGCCGTAATTGACTTGAATGGAGACCCTTTCTATTCATTCTCTCTATGTGTAAGGCTGCAGTAATCCGGTGTGTTCCTGTGCACTCCCTCCCTCCAGCGCTACCTCCGTCAGCAGTTTCCCCCTTGGTACAGGGGAGCAGGGAGAGCAGGAGCACAGATAAAACATCAAAGACAAAGCTCTGACAAGGCAGGGCCACCCGAGGCCTTGTAAAACCAATACTACAGGGCGCTGAAAGGCCCTCCGTCAATTACAACCATATTAGGCTAATCGTAATGGAATAATGCAATCCAGGAGGACAGCTTAGCTATAACGCTGTAGCTCGCCAAGGAGACACTAACGAATATGGATAAGAGAGGATGGGGGGAAGAGAAGAGAAGAGAGAGAACGAATGAAAGAAAATACAAGTTTGAGAAAGATGAATTGGCGAACATGACAAAACAATTGAAGAAAGTGAAGAACGAGTTCAGTGAGGACAGAAAGAAAAAATGCTGCCATTGAGCATGCTAGTGGGGTTGATTTAAGTAGAGGCTATGTTTACCAATATTCCTATAGTATAAGTACTCTTCTTCTTACAATGTTTCCACTGTTCTCTACATACTGCATCTCTATTCATCTGCCCCTTTTACCTCACCTTTCCCACTCTCTCGCTCTCTCTGTGGCTCTGGGCACCTAAGTTATTTATCATCAGTGAGTGGTGTAGACGGATGGGCTCTGGTCTGGAGGTGCCTCAGAAACTACCAGGGGAAAGAGAGAGGGGAGGGGAGCGAAAGAGAGGGGGTAGAGAGAGATTTGTGACCTGTTGCCACAAGGGCAACCAGTGAAGAACAAACACCATTGTAAATACAACCCATATTTATGTTGATTTATTTTCCCTTTTGCACATAGTTACAACACTGTATATAGACATAATATGACATTTGAAATGTCTTTATTCTTTTGGAACTTCTGTGAGTGTAATGTTTACTGTTAATTTAATTGTTTATTTCACTTTTGTTTATATCTACTTGCTTTGGCAGTGTGAACATATGTTTTCCATGCCAATAAGCCCTTAAATTGCAATTGAATTGAGAGAGTGTAAGAGAGAGAGAGAGAGGCAGAGAGAGAGAGAGAGGCAGAGAGAGAGGCAGAGAAGCAGAGAGAGAGAGAGAGAGAGAGAGAGAGAGAGAGAGAGAGAGAGAGAGAGAGAGAGAGAGAGAGAGAGAGGGGACCCTACATTGCACCACGGCCCCATGCAAGGCTAGCCCTGCTGCAGCACTACAGTAACCACCTCTGCATCTGCACTGCTCACAGCAGCAACAACACTGCAAACCTGAACCCTGTTGCTAGCTAATAACTATAATACTGGCCTTAGGATATGCTTTAGGTTTCATCCAATCCCTGCCTTTTCTTCTGCCTTTTAAAGGATGTATTTAGACTAAATCCTGAGTGTTAAATCCTGAGTGTTTTGGTTGGAGGAGGGTTAAGTTTCCACAGAGGCGTGTTGTTGGGTTAATCTCCCTGAGTGTGATGTTATTGATTATCTAGCATGATGCTTTATCCACTAAGCCCTGGGGGTAGGGACATGATCAGATTTGACTTTGGAATATGAGATACTGCTGAGTGAGAGAAATCATAGGTCTTTGCCAAAGTCTTCATTGCTCTATCGCCACCCTATGGACAGACACAGATATAGCAGGTGGCCCACACACACACACACACACACACACACACACACACACACACACACACACACACACACGTACACACACACACACACACACACACACACACAAACACGATGCAGTGATAATATGTGGATGATGATGTTTACTGCTGTGACATACACACACTGCCCAGCGCAGAGTGAAGGGCAATATGTATCTGTTAAATTGACTTTTATCTCCCATCCATCTGGAATTCAATTATTATACTAAACAAAAATATAAACGCAACATATAAAGTGTTGGTCCCATGTTTCATTAGCTGAAATAAAAGATCCCAGAAATGTTCCCTGTGCACAAAAAGCTTATATCTCTCAAATGTTGTGCAAAAATGTGTTTAAAGCTTATTAAACAGCATGATCATTACACAGGTGCACCTTGTGCTGGGGACAATAAAAATATACTCTAAAATGTGCAGTTTTGTCACGTTGTTTTAGAGAATTTTCAGTACGCCCAACCGACCTCACAACCGTAGACCACATGTAACCACTTCAGCCCAGGACCTCCACATCTGGCTTCTTTACCTGCGGGATGGTCTGAGACCAGTCACCTGGAGAGCTGATGAAACTGTTGATGAAAAATTTTACTGATTTCCTTATACATTGAGTATACAAACTGCACGTTCCATGACATAGACTGACCAGGTGAATCCAGGTGAAAGCTATGATCTCTTATTGATGTCACTTGTTAAATCCACTTAAATCAGTGTAGCTGAAGGGGATGTGTATGTGTGCCATTCAGTGGGTGAATGGGCAAGACAAGACAACATTTACGTGCCTTTGAACAGGGTATGGTAGTAGGTGCCAGGTGCACTGGTTTATGTCAAGAACTGCAATGCTACTGGGTTGTTCACGCTCAACAGTTTCCCGTATGTATCAAGAATGGTCCAGTGTGTGAACTGTATGAACTCAGTAAAATCGTTGAAATTATTGCATGTTGCGTTAATACAGTATTTTTGTTCAGTGTAGTTAGTTACAGCGCTGTCCATGGTTCCTGTGTGTGTGTGTGTGTGTGTGTGTGTGTCTGTGTGTGTGTGTGTGTGTGTGTGTGTGTGTGTGTGTGTGTGTGTGTGTGTGTGTGTGTGTGTGTGTGTGTGTGTGTGTGTGTGTGTGTGTGTGTGTGTGTGTGTGTGTGTGTGTGTGTGTGTGTGTGTGCGTGTGTGTGTGTGTGACTGAGTGAATAATAGATTCACCTTTTTTTATGTGCTAATGCCTGGCCTACTGTTCATCATCAAATGCCGCTCGAGGATTTATCTAATAAAGAGAACATTGAGAGTCACATAATCTGAGCAAGAGTATTACACACACACACACACACACACACACACACACACACACACACACACACACACACAGCATAAATATCTCATCTGCGGAGGGGAGTGACAAGATCTATGATTGGGTGCAGTGTGTTGAGCCGTGACGTTTAGCCCACGGCGGGCTAACACGCCTAGCGCTCCCCCAAACAAGCTTTGAGTGATTCACCGGAACCACCGGCTAATTACCGTAGCCGCACGGGGAGCGGGAGCGGCATGGAGAGCTAGGAGACACACTTGCTAACAGTTGACAGCTCCACACTACACCATATTGCAACAGCGGGCTTATCGTAAATCTGTTGAGACGAGGAGCCCAGGGAATATAGGGAGACCTGGGAAATATGTGTGGGAGAATAGGAAGATCCCTGGAATATGTATCAGAGAGAATAGGTCAATGGAATACATTGTGTACATCTAAGACAATATGAAGGTCTATGGAATCTGTGAGAGACCATACCTATGTACAGTAGGACTGAGGAATATGTGAGAGAGAATAGGAAAGCTTATGGAATGCAAGAGAGGCCTGTGGCCATCCGTGACGTCCTTATTCATTAGAAGCTGGATACCAGGAAGTCAGATCAATTCAAGTAAATCAATTGCAGTAGAGGTCACGGATGGTGTGTGTGTGTGTGTGTGTGTGTGTGTGTGTGTGTGTGTGTGTGTGTGTGTGTGTGTGTGTGTGTGTGTGTGTGTGTGTGTGTGCATCCATACAGTACTGTGTGTGTGTGTGTGTGTGTCTGTGTGTGCGCCATCAAATGGCAACCCAATTTTAACCCATCAATATGCTCTCCCCCTCCCTCCCTCCCCATCCCATCCCTCTTACTAGATGGTATATAAGCCCTGGCTGTGCTCACAGTACTTCCAGACCACCCAGATGCACTGCAGTAAGAAGATCCCGTGTGGCCAGTACTGTCTGGAGGTGCAGCAGAGATGTCCCTTCATCCTGCCCGACAACGACGATCTCATCCATGGAGGAAGCCCCAGTTTTATATGCACAGGTACAGCCTGTTATACTGTACGATACACAGGTTATATGCACAGGGAAACAATATGCAGATATTGGAGAATACTCCCAGTTGAACATGGAGTACAACCACATCACTGATATGTTACAACTAGCTCATGGAACTAAAATGGCAACATGTATTTGTTGTAGTGTGAGATATGCTGTATAGCACAAATCATTGTGTCTAGAGGCTACTTCCCCTTTAATATCTGCACTAGAATGATGGCTTCCACCTCAAAGCTATTGAATGCATCCCCAGCTGTCCATGAGAAGAGTGACAATGGTGTGAGTTTACTGTATGTCACCACCTGGCGGTCAGCAGCAAGCCAAAGTCATCAACACCACCAGACTGGAGTTTATGCATGGCATAGACCACATGGAGACTGAGTTTTTTTTTATTTTGGGCCAGTTAGAGGTCAGTTCTAGTAATCCAAGTTGATTTATGTGTCAAAAAGATAATAATGTCATGCCCTTTTCCTGCCTTCTGAAGTTTATGCATTTTGTTTTGTGCTGAGTTGGTGCTGTCCTTGGTGCTGAATACATCCAATTTGTTTGCATTTGTGTGTTCCTGTGTTCCCCTGTGTGTGTGTGTGTGTGTGTGTGTGTGTGTGTGTGTGTGTGTGTGTGTGTGTGTGTGTGTGTGCGTGTGTGTGTGTGTGCAAGCGCCCGTGTGTGCCCCATGTGTGTGCACCCGTGAAAGTGTGGCCTGTCAGATCAGAGCTGCCACCGTTATTAGGTCTTTAATTACGTGGAGCCTCTCATCAGGCTTAAGCTCTTCAACGTCAAACACTCCAGAGTGGGAGACGACTTAGCCCTCCTCACAAGTTCACCCACTCACATTAGTATGCAGACCGCTCAATGACACACAGAGACACAGCCGGCATGGAGGGAGCAACAGTCATTGTTGTACAGAAGATAATCTGTTGCCCAATCCAAAATTAACCTACTGTATAGCCTCTACCACTAGACCCTTCTTGATTTGAGGGGATCGGATACTTGTAATGGAGGAAACAAGACGTTGGAGTGATTAGGATATTTTTTACATCCATATTCTATTATATATTGAGAAGGAGTGTCAAGACAACAACAACAACCATTTTTTTTTTAATGCTCTTATTATGTTGGTAACCAGTTTCTAATAGCAATAAGGCTCCTCTGGGTTTGAGAGCTCCGCGATGTGTTGTGCCTAAGAACAGCCCTTAGCTTTGGTATATTGGCCATATATGTACCACACTTCCTCTGGCCTTAATGCTTAAGTAAACCTGTGTCCCTCCTCTGCAGGGCTGTTGGAGGAGTACCCTGGGGGCGTGGATGCAGATGCGGAGTGCTGTGATGTTCGGTGGGACTTTCAGCCAGAAGCGGACAACAACCATTCCCGGGGGACTCTGAAAAGAACTCACCCGTCCTGTCACCACCATACCTCTCTCAGTTCCTCGGCCGTGTGCAGACTGTGCAACAGCCGGCTCAAACTCTGCCTGCTAGTCCTTGTCCTCCTGCACACTGTCGCCTCTCTCACCGCATCCCATAATGCAACGGGACTGGGCATGGGGCTCCCCACCTCCCTCGCCCCTCTGGAGGAGAGCTCCCCCGCCAACGAGGAGTGATGAGATGGCCGAGGATATACGTTGTCACGGCAATATGAAACATCTCCGCTTCGGTCAGGAAGGCTATGTGCAGGCTAGACGCCTGCAGCCGCTGGGTAATTGAGTCTTTGCAGAGGTATGGTACTACTTGGAGACGGAGGACATGCAAATCAATCAAAACAAAAAGACTAACAAACAAAGAGACAAAAACATGACAGTGGCGGAAACGTGGGACAATGCCGCAGCCTTCGTTGAGTAGGAAGGCTTCCTCACTGCTGAGTTTCTCTCACTGCGCTTTTTTACACTGTGTTCCTGTTCTGGCTTTCTGTTGCACTGGCTGACCACGGGATAACACTCACTGTCTTTTTACAATGTCCATCCTTTATGTTGTTCATTTATGGGTCTCTTGTGCAGGAAGGAAATGTCTCATCGATATAGGACAGATAACATGTATCAAAAAGCAAAGTTGTGAGTGTGTGCATACCTGTGTGTGTGATCGTGTGTGGGTGTCTACTCTGAAGTCTCCACTTATTTGGGTTCCCATTCCTAAAGCTGCTTTAGATGTAGGAAAGGACACGATAAAATGTTAGAGTAGTAATGTGTTCTCATGGTTCCGTGTTGCTCAGTTTGTAGAGCATGGTGCTTACACCGCCACGGTTGTGGGTTTGATTCCCACAAGGAACCCGTATGAAAAAGTATGAAAATGTATGCACTCACTACTGTAAATTGCTTAGGATAAGAGCATCTACTAAAATGTAAACAAATTATCCCTGGTAAAGTTAACATACACCCATGTTACACTACTGGCCAGTGACTGGCCAATTGTAACAACTTTCAATGTAGAAGAAAACCCCCTGATATAGAAGTATCCCACTAGTGTTTCTCTGAATCCTGTCCCTACCACACACTCTGCCCATTCACAATGTCTTCTCAGCCCAGCATTCCACACACAGGAGGTCTACTGTTTATGTGTTTGTCTAATCAAAATGTTTAAACTCTATTCTGTACTTGCATGTGGAGGCTCTCTTCATGAATTGAAATTCACAGCCTTTTTGGTTTGCTTTACGTAGCCTTAGCCCCCCTCTGTGTTAGAGAACACTACTGCACCCGCAAAAGACCACCAGTAAGGTAGCATATCCTCTGTTTTTCACTGCTTTCTTCAGAAAATGTTACTTATCTCACATTATGTAAAGGGCTTATTTATATATACAAACACAGACTCACATGGTCACAAAAATGTGCTTGAGGTATGTCTTCAGGTATCTCAGTTGACACTGCATGCTTAGCGGTATACTTTCAAAGGTAAGCATTTGCTTAAAAGGTGTTTCATTGTTGCTATAGAGAGCGGGCAGGTGTAGGACCCAGTATGTAGTATGTTGAGGAGAAATGTTGGGCAAATGTTGATTATATTTGATAGCTTGCTAGGTCCGACTTGTCAGATTCTACTAGTCAACTATAGGTCGCACAAGTTGAGAAAGAAATTAAAAGTGGTTCTCTGCTTTTACTATCATTGCTCATTCATTGTTACAATTTCATTGTGAAATCTGTCTGATGTTTACTTGTTGTCTCACTCTTAGTCATGCTGCATTCACGACCCTCTGAGTTTTGGGAAATGCAACCTGTAGACTCAGAGCAATGGAGTTGTGTGCGTTCACATGCTTTCAACTTGTTGAGAACACCAATTGGCTAACGTCAAACTAGCCACTTCAACCATTAACATACTATCATGCTCAAAAACAAATTATAGCGTTCAAATTAATTGTTTTTGATAAATTATGTTTTGTTGTTGCATTTAACTGCCAACAATGCTGTCATCAAAGTAATTATCAGTGACATCAGTGTTCAGCATGTCAGAGAGGTTGGGGTCCAGAGATGATACCCGAGTTGCCAGGTTGTAATTAGGACATGGAAGCTTATGTTTTTTCCCCAGTGGAAATCTCGTATTTTAGATTACTCCGATTGTGAATGTAGGATCCATTAATTTGACCCGATCATCCTATCATTCCCCTGTTTCCTCTCTGGTTCCAACGCCCCATCATTCTTGTTTCCTCTCTGGCTCCATCACCCCATCATTGCCGTTTCCTCTCGGGTTCCACAGCCTGTAATTCCATAAACCGTATTTCAAGCATGCAGAATAAATGATTAATTAAAAGGTAGAATGTCAAAGGAAGTCCTAGCAAGATTGGACCACTGGAAGATAGGGTCAAAGAGAGTCAAAGCAGATGCATTGGGATACAGTAGGCTGAGGTCTGTGTGTGTGTGTGTGTGTGTGTGTGTGTGTGTGTGTGTGTGTGTGTGTGTGTGTGTGTGTGTGTGTGTGTGTGTGTGTGTGTGTGTGTGTGTGTGTGTGTGTGTGTGTGTGTGTGTGTGTGTGTGTGTGTGTGTGTGTGTGTGTGTGTGGGTGTGTGTGTTCGTGGGACTTCTGGTGGCTCACTAATTAGTCAGGTTCAGCACAGAGCCAGTCTTCTCTGGAGACCTCATTACCATGGCTGTGCCTTGGGTCCTGCAGGTGTGGCGGAAATCTCCTGTTTTCAGAGTCCTCAGAAGACACAACATTAACTAGCCCCATTAATCCCTTCTTCATGTTCATCAGCACCTAACACCTACTGTACGTCAGCACACAGCATACACACACCTACATCAGTATTATACCTCAAATCTAGACCTTCATCAGCATTAAAACCTACAATGCATCTGAACGTCACCTTCTAGTTAACAGCCTCATTCTGTCCATCAGAGGGAAGGTACGGATATGGAGAACTAACATCAACGGAGGATGAAATGAGAAAGAGAGGGAGAGAGGGAAGAGAATGGATGGGGATCCTAGCCCTTGATATAAAAGTATCCCACTAGCCCAAACCCTAAATCAGCAAGTGTGTGATGTTACAGTATGCAAGAGAAATCCACACATGGCCAGAATAAATAGTATGTCCTGTAAAAAGGCTTATTTTAGCATGTTAGCTTCAGTGCTATCCTACTGCATCAAGACAATCCTTATACTGTATATCCTGACTCTCACTCATATGTGTGACCCACACCTTGTAGAAGTGTTACATGTTAGTAGGCTACTCCCCCAAAATGAGGCCCAAGAATTTTCTAGGAAAATTGCCTCTTGTCTTGCTCTTGATTTTTTTATTTTCCATAATCTGATATCAGGTTGAAATCCAATGACATAATGGACCTTGTTGTGATCTGACCCTGAACCAGTATACATACTATAGCTTTACATCAACACGCTAAGTCATGCACATGTAAAAGCCCTTTTTACATGCAGTAATGCATCATGTACTACCAATGGCTGTCCTGGCTGATGACTACAGTATGTGTTCTCCATGCCCTCTCACTGACAGTACCATGCCATAGACTCATCATAGACATTACTGTACGCAAGCTTTCTCCAAATAAAGATAGGCTTCATGAAATCCCATTAATATACATTTTTCAAATTTAAATATGTTTAATGGAGGCATGCTGTGATTTGCTAAGTTCGATTCCCTATTATGCTAATGTTCTTTAAGGCCCTATCAATTCAATCTAGATCACAATGACCTATGACCTACTGTATGTAATATAGACCTCCAAATGAATACTATGACCCAATCTAAAGACATCACATGTATAGTGTTGTGTTCTTTGCACATGATTATGTGTTAATTTCCTGTCCCACTCTCCCCCGTGTGCACCTGTGTGATATAAATGTCTCTCTTTCTTTTTCTTTCTCTATCTCTCTCTTTTTAGTCATGTTTATGTTCTGTCCTGTGGATCTATGCAGAAGCCTGTTCCTTTCTTTGGTTGTAAATATGTTCCCTAGAATGCTGAACGATGTATCAATTATGTCTTTGCTTCCAGGTTATCTTGCGTTTTTTAGTTGATGTAATATTTCTTTACTCTTCGTCTTTTCTTTCTTCCCCTTTGAGCGTCTGAAATCATTGGTTGCGTTTCTGTTGAAGTAGGAAGAGAATGCGGTGGGGCTTAACCAATAGAATTGTCCTCAGATTCACACCCTTATTGAGAGAGGTTATGGGACTGAGTGTGTGTGTGTGAGAGAGAGAAAGCTATGTGATTATAAAAAAGGCATTTAGAAGTATCATTACAATTATGATTATGATTACTATTATACTACCGGTATATTGTTATATTATAGATGCTTTAGTTCTGTAACTTCTTTAATTTTTTTACAAACGACTTTGATGAAATTATTTATAAAACAATCTCACGAGTCATGATCTTTTGGAAAAGTATCAAAACTACTGCTACAATGATGAAATTGTGTTCTGATTAAAATAAATAACAGACATATAATCTGTTCCTCTGTGGTGGATTTAGTGTGTTCTAGTACTGTTCTACACAGGTAGCAAAATGCACAATGAGGTATTTTGGAACAAGGTACATCTGTATGAGGTAGCGGAGTGGTTTTATGAAATAACCTCAGTCTATTTCGTTGATAATGCAGGGCCGTTTTCTTACATTTGAGATCATGCAGTGCACTCCTGTATCCACTAGATGGTAGTATAGACCTAGTAAATGGTGTAGGGAGAGCCTTGATTATTACTCGTTCACATCACATCAGAAATAGCTTGACAGGATGTCACTTCATCCACTAGGCTACAGGGGAGTGTCAGGGATAGTCTGTCCCTAGAATATCTTTTGAATTAAATAAACATAAGGTTTTGGTTAGCTAAAATAGTTTTTGCAGGAATGCAGTAAGTGTATTCGGCATACAAATGAATGGAAAAGAGATCATATCCTCCCCCCACCCCCCTCTGGTGTGTAGGCTAACTGTTGGAAATTGCTGGGCTCAGATATTCTATAGTGAGCTGAGATATGCAATATAATCAAATCATCCATTCTGAAAACGCTGAGTAGGACCTTGTGGGGCCAGATGGGTCAGAGCCCACACGCTTGCACTCTTACATATTTCATGGACATACATTTATTCATCTGTTTATTAACTAGAATCCTCTGTGTGTATGTGTGTGTCATGAACTGAGTCAATCATTCTAACTTCGGAAAAGAGTTGAATTTCACTTTTCTTTCACACTTTTGTAACTACACAGCAAATTGCCCAGTGTTACCTAGTGTTGATCTTTCATTGTAACTTTGTAATTTCTAATGTTGATTCTGGTGTCATATTAACTTTGTAAGTGTTAAATTCACACTAATTTGTGTAAAAGAACCCCAGTATTGGTGTTAATAACCAGTGTTGAGTGTGAGAGTGTGATTGTGTCAGTTTTACTCCGTGAAGAGAAAAACATTCCCATCAAAATCATTATCATCATATTTCCCAGCATACTCTACTGCAGCTACATTTTTGGGGGGGATTGTTTTTACTATCTGTGTTTTTCCTACACAAAGATAAATAGCCTACATCTTTCTACACTAATTCAGTTAGTTAGATTTTACTGAAATGGTTGTTCCATTTTAAATGGTTTAAGTAGTCGCCTTTGTTCCTAACAGTCATTCTGAATGCAGCTACTAGGCGAATACACATTTCAGCTGCTGGATGTCCTAACTCTGGCTGGATTCCAATAGAAATTACCCATCACTGAAAGCCAGCACAATGTGACTTGCCAGCCTGATGTGGCCTGTACACCAGGTGGAGCTTGGCCTTAAAATAAATGTAACGTCATAAACAGTTTAATTTGAATGATAACAGTAACCTAGATGTTATCACCCTAATGTCACTCAATAGCCTTTTGAGTGAATAAAATATAAAGAAACTTGGATGCAGTGAGCAGTGTTGCAGTAAAATCATCTCAAGCTAATTTGGTGACACACAAAGCAACTGGTTTCATCCAAATATCATCCAATTTCATGAAAAACATGATTTTGACTGTTCATGACCTTTCAGAAATACTATATGAGGGGTAACAGTGTCAACACTAAGCAGTGTTAATTTAACACACAAAAGTGTGGACCCGTATAGACACTGGATTTGCTGTTTATGTGAACTCCTAGATGTACTGTATGTTATCTGGGTAAGCCAAACCACTTGTGTTTCTGGGTAAGCAAACTCTTACAGTAGTTTTTTTTACAGTAGTTTTACACCAATTACTTACCAACCTACCTACCTGCTCTCCACAGGGTTTAAGATGTCATTTCTATTAGTGTTGTTTTGGAGGATGGAGTCATCAGTCCTCTAATCCTCTGCCCACCTGCTGATAGTCAGCCCTGAATACTGCACCTGTTATTCAATTCTCACTCACTGTGTTGAACTGTGTGGGCAGATAGGAGTTTAGGGATTGAGAAATAAGACGATTATGTTGATTGTTAAAGTGTACGGTACTGCTGACAAGGGTGCATCCATATTGCTGATGTGCACTTACCTATCTATTAACTGTGAATAGTAATAGCATGAGTCCCTTGTAGGAGGGAAGTGCTGTTGATCCGGGTAGCCTCCGAGAATAACATTGAGGAGCACACTGATATGGTGACTGAGTGTGTATAGGAGGTGTTGTACTGATTGTGACTATTAAAACCTACCCTAACCAGAAACCGTGGGTAGATGTCAGATTCGCTCAAAACTGAAAGCTTGAACCACCGCTTTTAACCATGACAAGGTGACTGGGAATATGGCTGAAT
The DNA here is from genome assembly GCA_023634145.1 of Thymallus thymallus. Lineage (NCBI taxonomy): Eukaryota > Metazoa > Chordata > Actinopteri > Salmoniformes > Salmonidae > Thymallus > Thymallus thymallus. The sequence continues at coordinate 22,749,194 of CM042407.1, forward strand.
ACTAACAGTGTATTTATTCCCTCCGTAAGGCAATCAAACAGGCAAACTTCAGTACAGAGACTAAGTGAATTCGCGATACAGAGCAACTGCTCAGACACGAGACGTATGTTGCAGGGTCTACAGACAATCACGGATTACAAAGGGAAAACCAGCCACGTCATGGACACCAACATCTTGCTTCCGGACAAGCTAAACACCTTCTTCGCCCACTTTGAGGATAACACACTGCCACCGACGCGACCCACTACCAAGGACTGTGGGCTCTCCTTCTTTGTGGCCGACGCATGTGCAGACCAGCTGGCTGGAGTGTTTACGGACATATTCAATCTCTTCCTATCCCTGTCTGCTGTCCCCACATGCTTCAAGATGTCCACCATTGTTCCTGTACCCAAGAAATCAAAGGTAACTGAATCAAATCGCCCAGTAGCAAACATCTATCTATCTATCTATCTATCTATCTATCTATCTATCTATCTATCTATCTATCTATCTATCTATCTATCTATCTATCTATCTATCTATCTATCTATCTATCTATCTATCTATCTATCTATCTATCTATCTATCTATCTATCTATCTATCTATCTATCTATCTATCTATCTATCTATCTATCTATCTATCTATCTATCTATCTATCTATCTATCTATCTATCTATCTATCTATCTATCTATCTATCTATCTATGCAAGAATGCTGTTCATTGACTATAGCTCAGCATTCAACACCATAGTACCCTCCAAGCTCATCATTAAGCTCGAGGCCCTGGGTCTGAACCTGGCCCTGTGCAAATGGGTCCTGGACTTCCTGACGGGCCTCCCTCAGGTGGTGAAGGTAGGAAACAACACATCCACTTCGCTGATCCTCAGCACTGGGGCCCCTCAAGGGTGCGTGCTCAGCCTCCTCCTGTACTCCCTGTTCACCCATGACTGCGTGGCCAAGCACGCCTCCAACTCAATCATCAAGTTTGCAGACGACACAACAGTGGTAGGCCTGATTACCAACAATGATGAGACAGCATATAAGGAGGAGGTGAGGGCCCTGGGAGTGTGGTGTCAGGAAAATAACCTTTCACTCAACATCAACAACCACTCGAGCTGCTGCCTGTTCACCTGCTATCATGCAGAAGGCGAGGTCAGTACAGGTGCATCAAAGCTGGGACAGAGAGACTGAATAACAGCTTCTATCTAAAGGCCATCAGACTGTTAAATAGCCATCACTAGCACATTAGAGGCTGCTGCCCTATTTACACTGGCCACTTTAATAGTCGAACACTAGTCACTTTAATAATGTTTACATATTTTGCATTACTAATCTCATATGTATATACTGTATTCTATTCTATTCTACTGTATCTTAGTCTATGCCGCTCTGACATTGCTTGTCCAAATACTTCTATACTCTTAATTCCATTAATTTACTTTAGATTAGTGTGTGTTGTGTGTATTGTTGTGAATTTGTTAGATAGTACTTGTTAGATGTTACTGCACTGTTGGAGCTAGAAACACAAGCATTTCGTTACACCCGCAATAACATCTGCTAATTATGTGTATGTGACCAATACAATTTGATTTGATTTGTACACAAAATATGAGAGAAATAAGCTTTTTGTGCGTATGGAAAATTTCAGGGATATTTTATTTCAGCACTTTACATGTTGCATTTATGTTTTTGTTTAGTGTATTTAAGGAAGCATGGAGCAACTCTGTACTGGTTGTAGTGCGTCTCAAACCTCTAGCACTACAATCTCTCCACCAAGAGGAGGTAGTGCTCTGCAGAGAGTGATAGCAGGCAGAACATTTGACTATGTTTGTTTACTGTGTAACTCTGTGTTGTTTTTGTCGCACTGCTTTGCTTTGTCTTGGCCAGGTCGCAGTTGCAAATGAGAACTTGTTCTCAACTGACCTACCTGGTTAAATAAAGGTGAAATAAAAATAAATAAAAGAAGGAAGAAAAGTATAGGAAGAGTATATTTGTGCTTGTCTCCTCTTTGTAGCACACTGTGCATAAAATAGGTCTGTGTTCTTCTATAGCATGGACAGAAATTTCCCTTGAGAATTGGCTTTTCTCATTCATAATAAATAGCATGTAGGAGTGTGGCTGTCTGTGTTGTTACATCAAACACCAACAAGAGGGAGGGGGGTCTTAGTGTCGAGGCTCTGTGACACACATGCACAGAGGTTGAGCTGTGTTGAGATAGGGTTGTTTTCTTCCTCTGTCTGCCTGTTGCAGACTGTCGTTCCTTCAGCTGAGAAGAGGCGTTTATTTGTCTCTCTGGGGTGTCATTGTTCTTCTTCGGAAGCTCCCATTTGTTGGTCTAGGACAGGGTTTCCCAAACTCAGTCCTGGCATCCCCCCTAGGTGCACATTTAATTTTTTTTGCCCTAGCACTACACAGCTGGGGCCTCATTTATAAAGTGTACATTCGATCAATTTTGATCTTAAGTACGACTTACGCAGAAAACCATGTTTAAGTAGCTCTTACTTTGACGTGGAAATTATCTTATCTCTACGCAAAGTCTAGACTTGACGTAAGTGAATGTCCTGCTGGTTATTTAGGGGTAATGCAGTTTCGGACACATAAGCATCCAAGCCTGTGGGGAACTTTGCATTAGCTTTATGAACAATTTCTTAGGCATTATCTATTAAAGGTGCGAGGAATTCATTGCCAGACCGCAAGGTGTTTTGAATTAAAAACAGGATGTGATGTTCTATAAATAATTTCAAATTAGAAAAAAGTAACCATGGCTGTTCTTGCGTTATTGGAAGACATTGAAAACCGTGCTTTTAGAAGGGAGAGTTTTCAGAGATATTACAGATTTAGTCCCTAATCTGGAAAGGAAGACATTCTGTAATCATGCCATGCCCGTATCTGTCCAAGTACTGTCCACTCTGGGATTCCTCACTACTGGAACATTCCAGAGGGAGTGACAGGTCGGGTATATCACAGCCATCATTTAGCCGCATCCTGCCACAAGTAATCAAGGCGATTCTTCACGTATTGTCCAAGAGATACATTCATTTCACATTTACAGCCGATGAACAGGCTCGTGTCAAAGCCGAGTTTGTCTGCTCATTTAATTTCCCAGGGGTCATAGGTGCAGTTGACTGCACGCATATTGCCTTACGCGCAACGTCTGTAGATGAACATGTATATGTTAACAGGAAGAATTTCCATTAATTGAATGTTCAGATCATATGCGATGCCCGTATGCAACTACTCAATGTGTGCTCCAAGCGGCCAGGGTCTACGCACGACTCTTTCATTCTGCACCACAGCAGAATAGGCCTGTGTCTAGAAACTGGTGAGAGTGGAGGCGTTTTTCAGTGTATAATAGCCTATTAACAAAATCATGTAACACAACAGTTTTACCCTTTGCCGATCCCCGAACAGCAGAGGAAATGCAACACAATGACAGAACAAGGTTGGTTGTGGAGCGTACCATCGGACTGCTGAAAGGCAGGTGGCTTTGCCTTCTTGCATCAGGTGGAAAACTCCTCTACAAGCCAGAGAAGGTAACTTAATTTAATAAAAATACAAAACTTAAATTTTGTTTTAAAATGGGTCAACTTAAAGCAACATATACAACATTTGATATTTAGCATTTTATTGAAATTGCACACCCGACAGCTGAAAACAATTTAATTTGGCACTATGGTTACTGAGATGTCACCTTGAAGCTTGTACATTTTGTAGCAATGCAGTGTACTGTAAATAAACGGAATCAGCTGATTCTATCTTTTCCACTAGCATTGCAACAAAATGTTCTGCCTGTTTGAAGAATGAATGGTTTCCCTCCCTAAGCAAAGGTGACACGCATAATACTGGCATGTGGTGTGCTCCACAACATAGCCCTGAGGCATGGTATTGAAATGGATGCGGTGATTAGAATGGACTCCCAAGAGCCTCCTAACCCACCACCCAATGGAGCACCTGCCCCGGCTGATGCAGTGAGAAAGAGGCGGCAGCTCATACAGAGATTGCTGGTAAGAAACAGAATGCCAGACATTATACAAAGCATAGGTTTTTTTATTCACATTGTGGAAAACGTTCAACAATTGCATTATGTAAATTAATCAAAACCCTGCGTATTCTTCCGAGTTCAGTCACAATCTGCCCAACCAATGTGTTCAACTCGTTCTGGGTTTGCAGGACTGAGGCGGTCAACACGCAAACTGTAGACGTGGACGCAGACATGGATGGACCCTCGACACCTGTGGCCAAACCTTCCCCCTCACTCCTGGCACCTGCTGATACTTTATCCCTGGGTGGAGGGCACACGGGTTGCAACGCAGCTTCCCTTGGTGGAGGGGGCACACTTTGTCCTTGCAGTTTAAGGTCAGACCATTTATTTTTCACATCAGCCACAGTTCTGTATTGCTGCCCCACCTCGTTCACTGCAGTGGCGACACACTCCCAAGCTACCTGTTTGTCAACCCACTATTTAGACCACCGAATAGTGCGTGTTGCCTGTCTTCAATCTCCTCCACCATCGCCGTGATCTCGTCTTCCAAAAAGTTAGCTTTTCTCTTTTGGTCCATGGCTATTCCTGACTAAACTCTCATTTGTGCTAGCATTCTATAAGTGCAAATCGCTGATTGTAAGGCACGTTTAGGTGCCGTAAAATTTAAGTTAATTTGAGATTTATAGGTCACAGGCGCATATGTTACAAATGGGCTTCTTAGAACCTGCATAAGCAAGATTTTTTATGCTCTGTATCTTTTATGAATCGAATGCAAGCACACCGTCGGAAGTGTAAATCTAAGAACATTTTTAGAAATGAGGCTCCAGGACTGAGTTTGAGATGAGAGACAAAATCCTTTGTGTTTGTGTTGCAATGTTTTTGTTTGATAAGTGAGTGACTGGTGTATTGTGTTGAATGGAGATAAATCTTGTGTACTGTCCACTGAGAGAGAGTGAGAGAGAGAGAGAGAGAGAGAGAGAGAGAGAGAGAGAGAGAGATTGTTTTGGTTTTGAAAAGCATTTTGTGATGCATGCATAGCGTGTGTAGCATAGTGTTGATAGCAGCACTGATAATTGGTAGTCTGCCACTCAGTGTGATGACATCTGCAACAACAGTGACAGTATTTTCCCTCTGAATTGCCCATAATGTCAAGTAGGTTAGATCATTTCTACGAGTTTTAATTGACCTCAAGCGGACGCAAACACAGCATGTGACGTCATCCACTCTGTTATCGCAAGGTGACAGACAGCGCATCCCAGTGCTTTCTTTTCCATTTCGGGGGATTTTAACCATGCATCTCTCTCTTCAATGCTGCCCACGTTCAAACAGTTCGTGAAGTGCCCTACCAGGAATAATACAACTCTGGACTTGTTATATGCTAATGTGAAGGATGCATACAACTCCACTGCAATCCCTCCCCTCGGTAGATCGGATCACAACCTTGTCCACCTCACTCCACACTACAGGCCTTTGGTCCAACAGCAGCCTGCGACCACCAGGACCATTAGGAGATGGTCCCCGGAGGTGAATTAGGCCCTACAGGACTGCTTTGAAACAACAGATGGGATGTGCTCTGTGAGGCTCATGGGGAGGACATCGATGGACTTACTGACTGCATAACAGACTATATTAATTTTTGTGTAGACAACACTGTACCCACCAGGAAGGTACGCTGTTTTCCAAACAATAAACCCTGGGTCACCAGCGACCTGAAGGCCCTGCTGAATGAGAAGAAGAGGGCCTTCAAGGAGAGGGACAAGGACAAATTGAAATGCATCCAGAGGGAGCTGAAGTTGCGGATTGCTGAGGGGAAGAGAGGATATAAGGAGAAGATGGAGGACAAGCTGAGGCAGAGCCAGGTGAGGGAGGTGTGGAATGGTATGAGAAATATCACTGCCTTCAAAAAGTCAAACAGTGGGCAGACGGAGGGGACCCAGGACAGAGTCAATGAGCTGAACCAATTTTTTAACAGGTTTGATACTGGCCCTGTCCACCTCCCTTCCAGCTCCCCAGAACACACACCCTCACGGCTGTCCCACCCCCACTTTGCACACAACACCTCTGCTGAGACAATCAGTGACCCCTCCTCCACTCCTAATCCCCCTGGACTGATCCTCAACACCAACCCTTCCCCCCACCTCCCCACCGGGGCTGGCTTTCACCAGTCCTCGCTCACCTCAGACCCCTGGTGTGTACATCACTGGACCCCCTGCAGTTTGCATACCAGCTCAACATCGGGTGGATGATGCAAACATCTACCTTCTGCAGAGGGCCTACTCTCACCTGGACAATGCAGGTTGCACTGTGAGCACTTGCTACTGGGTGAGAAGATGAGGAGGATGAAAGAGGAAGCACCCTTAGTCTCCTGGGTCACGGACTACCTGACCGGTAGGCCACAATTTGTGCGACTACAGAGCTGTGTGTCAGAACGGGCAGTGAGCAACACAGGGGCCCCCAGGGAACGGTCCTGTCCCCCTTCCTGTTCACCCTCTACACCTAGGACTTCAGATATAACTCTGAAACATGCCACCTACAGAAGTTCTCGGATGACTCCGCAATTGTAGGGTGCATCAGGGGTGGGCAGGAGGAGGAGTACAGGAGCACAATCAGTGACTTTGTGTTGTGGTGTGAGCAGAACCACCTTCAGCAAAACAAAGGAGATGGTAGTGGACTTCAGGAGAACCAAGGCACAACTGAATGCAGTCCCTATACAGGGGATGGATGTGGAAATGGTTGGGTCATACAAGTTCCTGGGAGTCCATATGGACAACAGGCTGGAATGGGCTGGTAACATGGGCCAGAGCCGACTCTACTTTCTGAGGAGGCTCAGGTCCTTCAACGTGTGCAGTAAACTACTGCATACCTTCTACCAGTCTGTGATGGCCAGTTCCCTCTTTTTTGCAGTAGTGTGCTGGGGAGCCAACATAAAAGCCGGTGATGCTTCTCTGGTAAATAAGCTAGCTCTGTCCTGGGGATGAGCCTTGACACTCTAGAGGAGGAGGCGGAGGCGGAGAGACGGATCCTGGCCATCATGGACAACGTCAACCACCCTCTGCACGCCATGGTTATGACGCAGAGGAGCACCTTCAGTCACAGACTGATCCCACCACGGTGTGCCAGAGAGCGCTACAGGAGGTCCTTCCTGCCGGCAGCTATTAGACTATATAATGCCTCACCGGGGTGCCGTGCCGTCGGCAACATAGATCTGGAACTGTTGGGGTGCTAGGACCTAGTTTAACAATTATGCATCCATCCGTGAGTAACTCTGGTCCGTCATCACTCATTCACTCAGGACTTATTTATTCATGCAGGTTTGTATATACATACTCATGTACAGTTGTTATATCATATCACTTGCAATATTGCAAGTAATTCTTAGAACTAACTTACGTAGTCATTCACTCAGGAATGCATATTAGTATCCTGTCAGTTGCACCTTTTCTCATTGCTTTTAGTATATTGAATGTGCAATACGTGCAGTTGTCTGTAATTAAACCCTGCACACTAAGGACTGTATTTTAAGGGAATTACTATTATTACCCCAAATTATATTATACACACATTTAGCTAGTTAAGTACCTCTTCCTGTCATTTACCTGTACAGTTTATGTAACCATGCAAGTATTCACTTATCTGTAAATATAACTGTATATTTACCTGTACAGCTAATTTAACCATGCAAAATATTCACTTACCTGTTCTTTTAGCCAGTCTGTCTATTAAGTAAACTATTATTACCTTTGCTCATATCATATGCATTTTTTAGCTACTGAAGTATTTCTCTGCCATCGACCTGTATAGTATAGTTAACCATCCAACATCCACCAATGTATATTGTACATATTCAGCCAACCACCCATACCATGCAATGACTTTTTATAGCTTTTTTTGGCACTCCAGATATCTTGTATTTCTATATGTTTTCATACTGCCGCTCTATGTATCATGTACCGTGTATCTGTCTTTTGTGTACTTTCGTTGTGGCATTTTGCACCTGCCCTGTGTTTCGTTGTTGTAGCTGCTTGACAAAGAAATTTCCCCCTCGGGGGATCAATAAAGTACATATCTATCTATCTATCTATCTATCTATCTATCTATCTATCTATCTATCTATCTATCTATCTATCTATCTATCTATCTATCTATCTATCTATCTATCTATCTATCTATCTATCTATCTATCTATCTATCTATCTATCTATCTATCTATCTATCTATCTATCTATCTATCTATCTATCTATCTATCTATCTATCTATCTATCTATCTATAAAGAAGGGAGCTGCTGATTAAATGAGCGTGGCCATGCATTGACAGGGAAAGAGTTTTGAGTTCCCTGTCAGTAACACTGGAGCCACTTACACACTAATTGTTTCCTTTCTTCCCTCCATTGCTGATGAGGAACGTCCAATTAGCTCTAACAACAGGGCAGGCCCCTACGCACTGCACACTTCTCATTACAGAGAGAGAGAGAGAGAGAGAGAGATAATTGAGTAATCAGGGTTGCTCATGGCACACAAAGGGTTCAACTGTTTGTTAGGCTGCTGAATGGGGAAACATTATTAACAACCTTGTTGTGATTGCCTTAAATTAGTTACTTCTGTCTATTATATATATAATGGATTGATGAATGGAGGTATGGTAGGCAGCCAAGGTAGATAACCAATACAGAATAACTTTGGCTTGACAACCACTGTTACAATAACAAATGGTAAACAAATTGAGAATCCGTTCCATTACCACAATGATCCTAGCATTAATATTGGCAAAGGCAATAACACAGGAGTAGATGAACCACAAGAGGCGACAATGAGGCAGATTTCTTTAAGAAATACCCATCCTGTTTTTTGGTAATAGGATTCTCAAATATATGACAAACGAGAGGTGACAACGAGGCAGATCTCACTGAATACAATGTCATTGGTACGTCCATAAGTTAGCTTTCATTCAAGTAGACATGGAGGATGAAGCAATGGGCTGAACATGCGTTGGACAGTTGTGGTTTTGGTGCTCTATAAATCTGGGAGTAGAAAGTCGTTGGAAACTGGGAAGAGTAGAGAGTGGGAGGTGGGAGGGTCATTTTGAATGCACATCACATTCTCCCTACGTCTGGGGTAGAGTAATGCAGTAGAAAGCCCACATCCTAAGATGATGCAGCTATTTGAATATTTGGCAGGTGTTTGCATACGCATGGCTTGTGTATCTCCTGCATCCGTATACCTTCGGTCAATATCCCAGTCGGCGTGCTGAAAACATACATCCCCCTCTCCTGCTGAAGAGAAGTGCACTAGGGTAAACAGCCATATTGATCCAGGCATCTTGTCAGACAGGTGTCAGGACCCTTCCACTCTCATTATCACAGGAAGTCCTCCTCTGCTTGAGGACACCGGAAAAGGCTGGCGCCATGGAGACGGAGGGGGAGAGACAGCGATAAGCCCAAGAGTAAACCCTCCTCACAGATAGTACATGGTTGGTATGCCCGGTGCACACACTGGAGCATTCTCTGTTCAGTCTGCTTGTAATAATTGGGAAGAGAGAGATGTGTGTGTGTGTGTGTGTGTGTGTGTGTGTGTGTGTGTGTGTGTGTGTGTGTGTGTGTGTGTGTGTGTGTGTGTGTGTGTGTGTGTGTGTGTGTGTGTGATTGCTTTAGGTTTAACAGACACTTGTCTTAGTGATGGACATTGACAAGCTGCATATCTGACAGCAGACTGGATTAATAATTTCTCTCATATCACGTTTTCTGTTCTCCGCACACACACACACACACACACACACACACACACACACACACACACACACACACACACACACACACACACACACACACACACACACACACACACACACACACACAGAGAGAGACAGAGGCAGACAGAGACACAGAGGCAGACAGAGAGACAGAGACAGACAGAGGCAGACAGATAGACAGAGACAGACAGAGAGACAGACAGAGAGACAGAGGCAGACAGAGAGACAGAGGCAGACAGAGAGACAGAAACAGACAGAGGCAGACAGAAAGACATAGACAAACACAGAGACAGAGGCAGACAGAGAGACAGAGACAGACAGAGAGGCAGAGGCAGACAGAGGCAGACAGAGAGACAGAGGCAGACAGAGAGACAGAGAAAATACATGAAATAGTAGACATGTTCATCCTGGTTAATGGCCCCCAACACACACACACAGCAGAAGTATCTTCAGAGAGCCAGACTCTTTTACATTGACACTACTCAGCAGAAAGACTCCCATCACTTAAAAACATCCAGTCAACAACAACTGTGTCTCTCTGAAGAGGTAGCCGTTTAGGGCTGGGCGTTTAAATTATCTATGGAAACAGGCTGATTGGGAAAGGCTGCATGTGTCACGTCCGTGTTGATGGGAGATGTCTGAATAACACCAGCCTCATGAATATGCACAGCTAATTAGTCCTATCAACCTTGGTTAGTAGGCTTAAACTTTCAGCCTCTCACTACTCCTCTGGGGACCATTACTGTTGGATGGATGTGACAGACACACAGCAGGTGGTGGAGGTGGTGGTGTGTGTGTGTGTGTGTGTGTGCATGCCTTGTGTGATTGTGTGTGTGTCTGTGCTGGGTGGGAAATTAAGACAAGTGACAGATTGGAGTGAGAGGAAAGAAAGTGAGAGGAAAGAAAGAGAGAAAAGAGGAATATATGATGAGCCTAACATACACCAGGGAATGTTCTATTCATCCCCATGTCTCTCCTTTATGACTGTCTGTCTGTCTGTCTGTCTGGCAGGCCTGTCTGAAGCCCAAGGGGAAGGGAGCTGTCCTGCCCGGCTAGAAGCCATGTCTTTCATCTTCTTCTAATTTTGGAAGAAGTTGATCTGCTGGATAATTAAGACATTTGTTTGTTTGTTTGTGTTTGTTTGTGTGTGTGTGTGTGTGTGTGCGTGCGTGTGTGTGTTAGTCTGTGAGTCTTTCTGGGTAAGTCTCTAAGAGCTTTCCACACCTGGATTGTGCAACATTTTCCCATTATTCTTTTTTAAATTATTCAAGCTATCTCAAATTGGTTGTTGATCATGGCTAGACAATGATTTTCAGGTCTTGCCATAGATCTTCAAGCAGATGTATGTCAAAACTGTAACTCGGCCGCTCAGGAACATTCACTGTCTTCTTGGTAAGAAACTCCAGTATATATTTGGCATATTGTCCTGCTGAGTCTTTTCGAAAGCAGACTGAACCAAGTTTTCCTCTAGGATTTTGCCTGTTCTTAGCTAATTTCTGATTACAAGCATACCCATAAGATGCTTGAAAATATGGAGACTGGTATTCAGTAATGTGTTGTCTTGTATTTGCCCGAAACATAACAATTTGTATTCAGGACAAAAAGTTAATTGCTTTGCTAACTTTCTTTGCAGTATTACTTTAGTGCCTTGTTGCAAACAGGATGCATGTTTTGGAAAGTTTGTATTCTGTACAGGCTTCCTTCTTTTCACTCTGTCAATTAGGTTAGTATTGCAGAGTATTGCAGAGTAAATACAATGTTGTTGATCCATCCTCAGTTTTCTATCTCAGCCATTAAAGTCTGTAACTGTTTTAAAGTCACCATTGGCCTTATTGTGAAATCCCTGAAGAATTTCTTTCCTCTCCGGCAACTGAGTTAAGAAGGACACCTGTCTACCAATAGGTCCCCTTCTGCATTTGAAATTCACTACTCGACTAAGAGATCTTACAGATAATTGTATGTGTGGGTTTCAAAAATCATGTTAAACACTATTGTTGCACAAAGAGTGAATCCATGCAACTTAGTATGTGACTTGTTAAGCAAATTTTTACTCCTGAACTTATTTAGGCTTGCCATTACAAAGGGGTTGAATACTTATTAACTATAGACATTTCAGCTTTTAATTTGTAATTAATTTGTAGAAAATGTCTAACAACATAATTGCTCTTTGACATTATGGGGAATTGTGTGTAGGCCAGTGACACCCCAAAACAAATCTAAATTTTGTCAATTTTAAATTCAGGATGTAACACAACAAAATGTGGTAAAAGTCAAAGGGTGTGAATACTTTATCAAGGCAAATTCATTTATTTGACACTTCTCAATATAACAGCTGACTACATACCTACAGTGCATTCGGAAAGTGTTCAGACCCCTTGACTTTTTCCACATTTTGTTACGTTACAGCCTTATTCTACAATTAATTAAATGTTTTTTTCCCCTCATGAATCTTCACACAATACCCCATAATGACAAAGCAAAAACTGTTTGTACATTTCTTTACAAAACCCCCCCAGAAATATTACATTTACGTAAGTATTCAGACCTTTTACTCTGTATTTTGTTGAAGCACCTTTGGCAGCGATTACATCCTAGAGTCTTCTTGGGTATGATGCTACAAACTTAGCACATCTGTAAACATTGTGTTCTTAGGGACCTTCAATGCTGCAGAAGTTTTTTGGTACCCTTCCCCAGATCTGTGCCTTGACACAACCCTGTCTCGGAGCTCTATGGAAAATTCCTTCGACCTCATGGCTTGGTTTTTGCTCTGACATGCACTGTCAACTGTGGGACCTTATATAGACAGGTGCGTGCCTTTCCAAATGATGTCCAATCAATTGAATTTACCACAGGTGGAAGTTGTGGAAACATCTCAAGGATGATCAATGGAAACAGGATCCCACTGAGCTCAATTTTGAGTCTCATAGCAAAGGGTCTGAATACCTATGTAAATAAGATATTTCCATTTTCTATTTGTAATAAATTTTCAACGATTTCTAAAAACCTGTTTTCGCTTTGTCATTAAGGGGTATTTTGTGTAGATTGATGAGAATTATTATTTTTTAATCCATTTTAGAATAAGGCTGTAACGTAACGAAATGTGGAAAAAGTCAAGGGGCCTGAATACTTTCCGAATGAACTGTATACTACGGTCAAATTAACATAATCAACCTTTGGTTTTCAGATGTAAGATCGTTTTTTAAACCTCCTCATCTCAGTTACATTGACATTTCTTGGTTGTAGTGCTTTTCACCTTTCAAATTTGATCCCATCCTTCCAGTGGGATCAAAATAATCCAGATTTTCGGCATCAAAACTATCCTAATCACTACCTTTGAGTTTTGAAAACCACCAAAATGACATACAATTTTGATTAAAGGACAGATTGGATTACCAAATCCTTATCCCTAATTTTTTACGTTTTTCAAAACCCAATTTTGACAAAAATTGGATCAGATAACTTTTTAAAAAACTGGGTCCAAAAGATTGTTATTGCTGCACCATAATTACATTACATTGCAGGAATAAAAGCAGTGAGGAGCAGCAATATTTTATCTGCAGGCTCATTTCATTATCTCACACGAATACAAATGAGAACACAGACTCAACAACTCTCTCATATCCTAATGCTGCGTCATGGTTTATAGTTCTTCGAAACTTTAATTACCCAACAAGTTGTAAAAAGTCATAGAGAGTAAATATTCTGTGAAAATCAGAATGTTTATAATCTTTTTTAATAGTGAACAGAAGGAGAGGAAAGGAAGGAAGAGAAAATTACCCTTTATTGTTGCATTAGTCAGTATGAGAGGAACTTCAGCCATTGTACGCTGGCTGTAACTGATCACTCCTATCAAGAGAGTTTATTGCATCTTGGATTTATGGACCCCAGTAGGTATCACAAAGATTCCCGGGAGTAGGATGACTCATAAATGAAGACGTTTTTACTTCTGGCTACGTCTCCTGTAATTTCGTTGTGATGTCAGTAACAGGCGTCGGTAACAGGGATGTCATTATACTGTCATTAATAATAAACAAGTGCCAGTGAATAGGTCATCTCTTGGGTGCCATGTTGCGCTTACGATCAAATGTATATATAAAGCCCTTTTTACACCAGCAGACGTCACAAAGTGCTATACAGAAACCCAGTGTAAAACCCCCGACAGCAAGCATCTCTCTTTCCCCCCCACTCTTTCTCCCTCCCTACTTTTCAGTTACATCTGTATGTTTGTGTGTGTTTGTTTGTGTGCCTGTGTGCAGTGTGTGTTCTATTCATCTGTGGCTCCACACTCTTTAAGCCAGCTGTGATGTAAACAGCCAGAGGCTAGTGTGTGTTAATAGACAGAGATTTAAAGCAGGGCTGAGAGGAGAGGACAAATAAAATAATTGATCACAACAAACAACTGTAACACACACACACAGGGAGACATACAGAGACAGACACACAGAAACAGACACACATACTTACACAACCTTCGAGCGCGCACACGTGCACACACACTTACAAACATACACACCCTCCACCCCCCCACTCACAAAGGCATTTTTACCCACACTTATGCATTGCACCCAGCCTCTCTCTCCTCTACTATGCTTCTGAAGAGCTAATGAGCATCTATCTTGCTTCAGTATTCAGGTGGCATGGTCCAGAGGGTGGGAATATAAACTATTGAGCAGAAGGAAGAGAAGAGCTCCATTGGAGACATCCGTCTGATCGCTTTCAGAAAGTGGCGAAACACAACTAGAGGGAAGGGAGTCAAACATCAATCTCTTCCCCATGACATTCACACACACACACACACACACACTCGCATGCACACACACATACACTCATACACACACGCACACGCATGCAGACACACAAACACACATTCATAAGGAGTCCAATTTCAGCTCTGTTTGACCAACCCACTCTGTCCTGCTATTCCTCCTGCCTTTAAAGACAACTCATAGAAGGCATCAGAAGTACCACGGGTCTGAATCTGTTCTAACCCAGTAATATGGGATGGACCAAAGAAAATAATATATGACACTTTTAGCCAAAACAACTTACAGTCATGTTTTGTATGGGTAGTCCCAGGAATCAAACCTACTACCCTGGCGTTACTACAAGCACCATGCTCTTCCAACTGAGCTACAAAGGACCCCCGTTTTTTTAAAGAATCTCTATGTGATGGGATGAGTTGGAAGAGCATGGTGCTTGTAGTAACGCCAGGGTAGTAGGTTTGAACTGCATACACAGGTTTAGATGTCGGTCTGACGCCTTTCCTCAATGTATGATAATTGGTTGTTGTAACTATAGACAGAGAACTCGCTAATATGTCTCCATAGTTGGTTTGAATTTTGCATATCCAATGGTGAGACACTAAGGGCTCTTTTTTTGGCTGACGTTAAGTGGGCACTAGTGTCAAATGCACATTTGTTTGCAATTTTGGCATGTAAAAACTGCTGCTCTGGCATTTTCCAGCCCTAACGCCAGGTTTGGCGATTTACCTGTTTTATATCAGCTAGCTTGCGCTCAGATGGGCGGGGTGGAAATATTTGAGGTGTGTCCTTAAAAACATGATCCAAAGTACTAATTTCAGGCAGCGATGGTAGACAAACTAAAAGCTGGTTTTAGCGGTAACGCAGTTGGCATGAATTTTGACAGCCTATCCAGCCGTGACGCACCCTTCCCATATGCACATGGAACAAGAGTAGCCTAATGTGCTTTTGGTGCCTGTATACTTCGTATTTTCACGTTGTTGTTTTATTTGATTAAAAACCAAGCATAGTCTCCCCTCCTCTCAATGAAGGCTTTTTTTTGTCTGCCCAATGCAACCGCAAAGTCAAGACTGTCGATAAAGGGTTTGGCTCCTGAGACTGCTTGAAAATAAAGCTTAATCACCAAAGCTTTATTGAAATATAACGTTTGAGAGAAGTAAACAGTTCACCTTTTTATCTATGCATTGTAGGCAGGCCCACATTATTTTTGCCATGCAGGTCCCATTTTGGGATGTCCGTAAAATCCTCCATAGTCTGGGTTGTTTTAATATTATATGCCCACAGGGAGAAATGATGGTGCCTGGGACATAGCCTAATTAAAACAAGTAGTTTTTTTGTTTTGTTTAGAATTTGATTAGTATTATTCGTTATCTTTTTAGGCCTCATCAATAATACATTTGTTTGGCATGTCCACAATGTTTGGCATGTCCATGCTCAGCCATAATGCAATTTACAGTAGACCTAGCCCCTGTATCAGTGTTAATGCTATTGAAGCCATGCAATTACTTAGAATAATGTGGACTGCAAATGAGTTTAAGTTAACCTATTTAGCAAAGCTGGAATAGGTCTACATTGTTATTTCGTTTCTGTAAGCCATTTAACAAACTTTAACAGACTGACATTGGAATTGGAGTTGATTCCAAGGCAATACATAAAATACTGCAAATACAAAGCCTGTAACCATACATTTTGATTGGCCAGTGAGGGGCCAAGCCTCGACACAGCCACAACTTGTTTATTCATCAAAACCCAGCCCTTTCACGCCAACGCCAGCAAGTGCGCCGATTGTGAAAATAGCTCAATTATTTCGGACACACCCCCGAACCTATAGCGCTACCGCCTGTTTGAGAGGGAGTTGGCAGTACCACATTGTCAAAGTCTGGACTTTGCATAATCTCTTTTCATTAGTCTATATGGGCCAAAAAAAACAAAATAGATTCAAACACTCATCACATAACAAGATGAAGAAGATAAAAGCCTTTAGGAATGGCTTTTCTGAAAATTGAGAATGCTGGTTAGGGAAATTCCAAGCTGTCCAAGCTGTGGGCTACTGGCTTAGGCAGGCAAACAAAATCCATTATTATAATCCAAATAATAATTCACATTTCCTGTTGCTGCAGAATTATTTTTCTGGTGTAGCAAACTGACACAAATTAAGATACTACATCTGTATGCTCTGGACTGCTTGGGTGGCAGTGGCACTGGAAACTCTAGTTAACCTTCACTACCCTCAACTGTATCACTGACAGGCACCCACACACACACACATTTACAGACAGGTGTTTAAATTCATGACAGTGTGATAGATAGGTGTTTCATTTACACCTCTCTTTCTATACATCTCCATTTCGACTGTCTGTATATAGGACATTTTCTCAACCTAGATTTTCATTCTGACGTGTCTACACATGAATGTGATAGATAGGAGTTTAAATGCCTGACTCGTTCTGTGTCTCTATTTCAACACCATTTAAACTCTGAAATTGACCTTCTCTGTGTCCACCGGGCCCACATTGACTGTGACAGGCAGCTTCCACTGTGATAACAGGTATAAAGCTAAAAGCACACTGAACCTGAGTGTAACCAATGGATTCCTACCCCAGCCTGTGTGTTACCAGAGTAAATACCCAATCCCCACGGATATCCACCTCCCTCATGTCCACTGTGCCTCTTTGGTCCATTTGATGTCACAAACAAAACATTTAAATGGATGTGGTATTGAATCCTATGCTCTTCTACTACGAGTGTTGCCACAGGCAGATCTCGGGGGCAGTTCTCTCTTTCCATTGCTTTTATGTTGTCTGTGGTGTAAAGACGAAGGCTGTTGTTGTCCTCTTCCAGCAACAGGGATTTCAGAGTGCTGTAATTGGGACTGAGAGACTCGTGCTGCAGTCAGCATCAGCTTTCCTATTCGGCTTGAAGTTTCAGGAACATCCAGAGGCTTCAAAGGGTCCATCAAAAGGCTCTTCGAAATCAGTCAGACATCTCACTCTTACCGGTTGGAGACACACACACACGCACACATAAGTCTTTAAATTACTGTGGGCTCATGGGACTAAAGCAGTAACTAGTCATTTGGACTATGCTAATTAATGCACAAGGGTCCTATTCCAGCCACTTTACTTTGATTGAACATCAATTCACCAAAAACACCAACAATCATTGACAGATAAGAAGAATTCTGCAGTGTGGGTTTCCACTGTGGGCAGAGTTAGGACACAGAGTGTAAGGCTGTTGACAAAGTCACCATTATATGACTTTAAATATAGTCGCCATTATCAAACTAACTTTTAATGAAGTTTAATTGAGAGAATGCTGGTTCACTGTCACAGTGAGATTAAACAGAGGTGGAGAGGATAGGGATTATTGAGGTCAAAGGTCAATAGAGTGAAATCATTTAATAGAGAACAGTGAAGTACTGCTGTTTAATGGGAAACTTTGGGACAGTGTCCATCACACGCGCACACAAACACACACACACACACACCTACACACACTGTCTGGCCAGGATCAGTGACTAGGGCTGTACTCTGACTCATGCTATCTGTTATGGATGAAATCTGCCACAGACATCAGACATCCTGGCCACCACCACTATGCAAAATATATTGACAATCATCCCAAAAACAGTTGTGTAACAAAGATTATTCCAGCAGATTAAATGGTGGCACATTCATTGCTACATAAGTATACATTTTATAAGATAAAATGTGCTAGTCCAGTATTTGTACAGCACACTTGAAGGGCCATTATCATCAAAATGTCCCCCCCCCAAAAAAAACATTCTTAAGTGTAATTTTTCACTAACTGTCCTCTTGAATCACTGAGATTTGGATCTGTACTTATCTATTTCATTATTATTATTATTACGTTTTTTTTATCAGAAATGATGCATTTTACCAACATTTTCACAAAACTCTCATTACTGTAACAGTTCTCACAGTCCAAATAAGTAATTAACGAATCAATATATTTTTAATTTCTCCCCTAATAAATATGCCTGTTTTAAACATAACACTGAAAATAAAATAAAATAAGGGGGTGTTTGAGAATAAGGCATACAGTGCCTTCAGAAAGTATTCATAGCTCTTGACTTATTCAACATTTTGTTGTGTTGCAGCCTGAATTCAAAATTGATTAAATATATATTTGATCTCACCCATCTACACACAATAGCCCACAATGTGAAGAGACATTTTTGGGGGGACATTTTTGCAAATGTATTGACAAAAATATATAGAAATATATAATTTACTTAAGTATTCACAACCCTGAGCCAATACATATTAGAATTACCTTTAGCAGAGACTACAGCGGTCAGTCTTTCTGGGTAAGTCTTTAAGAGCTTTGCTCACCTGGATTGTACAATATTTGCACATTATTGTTTTTAAAATGCTTCAAGCTCTGACAAGATGTTCATTGCTAGACAGCCATTTTCAAATCTTGCCATAGATTTTCAATCTGATTTAAGTCAAAACTATAACTAGGCCACTCAGGAACGTTCAAGGTCGTTTTGGTATGCAACTCCAGCATATATTTGGCCTTATGTTTTAGGTTATTGTCCTGCTGAAAGGTGAATTAATCTCCCAGTGCCCTTTGGAAAGCATACTGAACCAGGTTTTCCTCTAGGATTTTGCCTGTGCTTAGCTCTATTTATTTTTATTCTAAAAAACTCCCTAGTGCTTGCTGATTACAAGCATACCCACAAGATTATGCCGACACCACCGTGCTTGAAAATATGAAGAGTGGTACTCAGTGATGTGTTGTGTTGGATTTGCCCCAAACATAACGCTTTTGTATTCAGGACATAAAGTTAAATTTCTTTGCCACATTTTGCTGTTTTACTTTAGTGCCTTAATGCAAACAGGATGCATGTTTTGGAATATTTTTAATTCTGTACAGGCTTCCTTCTTTTCTCTCTGTCATTTATTTTAGTATTGTGGAGTAACTACAATGCTGTAGTTAGTTGTCTCATCCTTAGTTGTCTCATTTCACAGCCAACTTTGTAACTGTTTTAAAGTCACCATTGGCTGCATGGTGAAATTCCTGAGCAGTTTTCTTCCTCTGCAACTAAGTTAGGAAGGACGCCTGTATCTTTGTAGTGACTTGGTGTATTGGTACACAATCTAAAGTGTAATTAATAACTTCAGCATGATCAAAGGGATATTAAATGTCTGCTTTTAGTTTTTTGACCCATCTACCAATAGATAGATGGCCTAATGCGAGTCATTGGAAAACCTCCCTGGTCTGGTTGAATCTGTGTTTACTGTGTTTACCATAGAGATAATTATATATGTGGGGTACAGTGATGAGGTAGTCATTCAAAATCATGTTAAACACTATTATTGCGCACAGCGTGAGTCCATGCAATTTATTATTATGTGACTTGTTAAGCAACTTTTTACTCCTGAACTTATATAGGCTTGCCATAACAAAGTGGTTAAATACTTATTAACCTTTTCATTTTTCACTTTTCATTAGTTTGTAAACATTTCAAAAAACATAATTCCACTTTGACAGTATGGGGTATTGTGTGTAGGCCAGTGACACAAAATCTAAATTTAATACATATAAATTAATGTTGTAACACAACAAAATATGGGGAAAAATCTAAGGGTGTGAATACTTTCTGAAGGCACTGTATAAGTGAGTAAATTAACTTAACTTGTGCTCATCTAAGGACTACTCCTCTAGATGATGCATCATGGGTGAATGCAACTTTATTTTAAAACAGATTTAAGTTTTCACAGGAACTTGAAAAATTGTTACGGTAATGAGACATGTCCACAGACACTGTGTTTGTACGTAATAGATATTATAGTTTAATGTAAACTTTAACTAGTATACAATTTTAATGCTTTATGGACAAACTACAGCAACATATTTTCTATTTTATTCAGATAAGTTAAAAAAAAAAATAATACCAAAACATTACCCAATCATTTTATCCGGACGCATTTTGATAATGAGAATTTGGGTTGAAAATGTACAGAATTCAGGCGAAAATGTAACATTTATTTAAAATAAGTCAAAAAACTAGACATATAGTTGATTTTTGCATATGCATCATGGTTTTGTAACTCAATTTGCTACAGACATTTTAAAACTGGTTTCATGAGAATCATCAACAAAACAAACACATTAGGCCTATTTGTAATCACGTTTGGGCTGTTTTGTGGTGTTTTTATGGTCAGTGTTTGTCCTGGCTTATATATGAACCCCAGAGAGCTTGCCAACATTGGTATATCCTAGGGCAGAGTGGAACTGTGGACATCTGCTCCTGAGCATCATTGCTTCAGAAGTAATCAAGTTAAGCCCCGGGCACACTAGTTAAAAAACAAATTATAAAAAATAAATGGATGAGTTAATAAAGAGGCTCCAAGCCAATGAATAAACCCAGTCTGTCAGGTGAATTCTTAACTACTATGCTTTCCTAAATGCTCCATATTTAAATGTTTATTTGGCTGACAAAATAAAAGAGGAAGATTTGAAAACAAATGACTACTCTTACCTGCGATGCAATCCAATTGTTCAAAAGGAGGCCTTGTCTGTGACTGTGACTGAGTGTGCACTGTGTAGCCATACCATATCTCTGTTTCCTGGCATTACAGTGGAGATGGAATCTCTTAGCCCTATAGAATTCACCCTAGACTGATAGAAACCATTGTCACATACATTGCCCTCTGGAGACCACCAGGAAATCACCACCATTCCTGCCCAGTCACGGCTCATCCTGATTGGCTTAAACAGGAAGTTTGACATGTATCTCATTAACAGGGTCACAGATATCAAACATTTCCATACAGTATGAATAGATGCATATTACAGTCTACATATGTAGGATCTTAATTTGAGCTAGTTTGCTACAGCAGGAAAATAATCCTGCAGCAACAGGAAATGTTATTATAATTAATGGACATTTTTGCAGTAACGGTGTGTGGGTAAAATCACGGGTGAAGCCAAGCCAGAAGAAAAAGGCCTATGTGTTGTGATAATTGCGTTGTTGGATCCATAACCTGTTCGTTCATATGCCTTGCCACCGTGATATATAGGCTTAAGACCGAGACAATAAGAAGACACTATTCAACCACACCTTTGTCTCATCACAAAACCAGAGAGCAACCTCTCTCCGGTGAAGTCCACAAAGCATATTGCATGTAATAAACAGTTACATGACCTACAATATGGTCAAGCAAGTAAGTGTTTCCGACATTAAACAACTATTGATTTAGAACCACAAAGAATTACCGCAAGTCGCAAAGAAAACAGGAGCTGCCTCCACTATACCATCACCATTTTAACTTTTTATATTTTTTATTTAACCTTTATTTAACCTTTATTTAACTAGGCAAGTCAGTTAAAACAAATTCTTATTTACAATGACAGCCTACACCGGCCAAACTAAGGATGACACTGGGCCAATTGTGCAGAACCCAATGGGACTCCCAATCACTGCCGGTTGTGATTTGAACCAGGTTGTCTGTAGTGACGCCTCGAGCACCGAGATGTAGTGTCTTAGACCACTGCCCCACTTGGGAGCCCTAACATCTCAACATCATCAAAATACCTATGCTTAGTCTAATAAAGTTACAACTAAAAGACAATAACAATTTAGTCCAATCAACATGAACTAAACATGATGTGGCTGTCGATGTTTGTGATTTCTCTCTCTCTGTGTGTGTGTGCGTGCGTGCGTGCGCGCGCACGAGTGTGTGCGTGCGTGTGCGTGCATGCGCGTGCGTGTGCATGCGTGTGTGCGTGCGTGCGTGTGTGTGCGTGCGTGTGTGTGTGTGTGCGTGCGTGAGTACCAATGCCAATGCCATCCTCCTCTCTTTCAATGACTCTGTCATACAGTACCCGCTTTAAGTTTTTGTTGTCCTAGGTTACCTCACTAACATACTTGCTTATTTTGTAACATTGACTGAAAATAGGCGACCTTTTTGAATTTTAGCAACCAGGAAATGCCAGAGCGATTTCTGCATAGTGCATATTTAAGTAAAACACAAGTCCAAATCTCTATTTCCATCTCTATTTCCATCCATAGCTAATTTAGGAAAGGGACAATTTTAGCTAGCTAGCTAGCCACTAGAGGACAATGGCACAATAAAACAAATTCTGTGAATGACGTTTTGCTTTTGATGTGAAGCCAAATCCAAACTGGCTTCCCTTGACACTTTTTTTTAGTGCGCCAGGACCATTCACAGTTGAGCTCACTCAGTTTTGCTCAAGACAGACAGACAGACAGACAGACAGACAGACAGACAGACAGACAGACAGACAGACAGACAGACAGACAGACAGACAGACAGACAGACAGACAGACAGACAGACAGACAGACAGACAGACAGACAGACAGACAGAGAGACAGAGAGACAGACAGACACAGTGGGGAGAACAAGTATTTGATACACTGCCGATTTTGCAGGTTTTCCTACTTACAAAGCATGTAGAGGTCTGTAATTTTTATCATAGGTACACTTCAACTGTGAGAGACGGAATCTAAAACAAAAATCCAGAAAATCACATTGTATGATTTTTAAATAATTAATTTGCATTTTATTGCATGACAGAATTTTTTGATCACCTACCAACCAGTAAGAATTCCGGCTCTCACAGACCTGTTAGTTTTTCATTAAGAAGCCCTCCTGTTCTCCACTCATTACCTGTATTAACTGCACCTGTTTGAACTCGTTACCTGTATAAAAGACACCTGTCCACACACTCAATCAAACAGACTCCAACCTCTCCACAATGGCCAAGACCAGAGAGCTGTGTAAGGACATCAGGGATACAATTGTAGACCTGCACAAGGCTGGGATGGGCTACAGGACAATAGGCAAGCAGCTTGGTGAGAAGGCAACAACTGTTGGCGCAATTATTAGAAAATGGAAGAAGTTCAAGATGACGGTCAATCTCCCTCGGTCTGGGGCACCATGCAAGATCTCACCTCGTGGGGCATCAATGATCATGAGGAAGGTGAGGGATCAGCCCAGAACTATACGGCAGGACCTGGTCAATGACCTGAAGAGAGCTGGGACCACAGTCTCAAAGAAAACCATTAGTAACACACTACGCCGTCATGGATTAAAATCCTGCAGCGCACGCAAGGTCCTCCTGCTCAAGCCAGCGCATGTCCAGGCCCGTCTGAAGTTTGCCAATGACCATCTGGATGATCCAGAAGAGGAATGGGAGAAGGTCATGTGGTCTGATGAGACAAAAATAGAGCTTTTTGGTCTAAACTCCACTCGCCGCGTTTGGAGGAAGAAGGATGAGTACAACCCCAAGAACACCATCCCAACCGTGAAGCATGGAGGTGGAAACATCATTCTTTGGGGATGCTTTTCTGCAAAGGGGACAGGACGACTGCACCGTATTGAGGGGAGGATGGATGGGGCCATGTATCGCGAGATCTTGGCCAACAACCTCCTTCCCTCAGTAAGAGCATTGAAGATGGGTCGTGGCTGGGTCTTCCAGCATGACAACGACCCGAAACACAAAGCAAGGGCAACTAAGGAGTGGTTCCGTAAGAAGCATCTCAAGGTCCTGGAGTGGCCTAGCCAGTCTCCAGACCTGAACCCAATAGAAAATCTTTGGAGGGAGCTGAAAGTCCGTATTGCCCAGTGACAGCCCCGAAACCTGAAGGATCTGGAGAAGGTCTGTATGGAGGAGTGGGCCAAAATCCCTGCTGCAGTGTGTGCAAACCTGGTCAAGAACTACAGGAAACGTATGTTCTCTGTAATTGCAAACAAAGGTTTCTGTACCAAATATTAAGTTCTGCTTTTCTGATGTATCAAATACTTATGTCATGCAATAAAATGTAAATGAATTACTTAAAAATCATACAATGTGATTTTTCTGTATCAAATACTTGTTCTCCCCACTGTACATGATACATAGTGCGGCAGTATGAAAAAGTATACAAATACAGGAAGTCTGGAGTGCAAAAATATATAGAAAGGGTATGGGTGAATGGCTGAATATGTACACTATACATTGTTACAGATATTGCAAGTTGATATTGATAAATAAGAATATTTGCATGGTTAACTATACTATACAGGTCAATGGCAGAGAAATACTTAAATAGCTAAATATGCGTGTAATATAAGTGAGGGTAATAATAGTTTAATTATTAAACATTCTGGTTAAATGAACAGGTAAGTGAATATTTGCATGGTTAAATTAACTGTACAGGTAAATGTACAGTTAAATGTACAGGTAAGTGAATATTTGCCTGGTTTCATTAACTGTACAGGTAAATGACAGGAAGAGATACTCAAATAGCTAAATGTGCGTATGATATAATTTAGGGTAATAATAATAATTCCCTTAAAATACAGTCCTTAGTACAGGGTTTAATTAGAGATAAATGCACATATTGCACATTTGATATACTAAAAGCAACGAAAAAAATACAACTGACAGGATACTAATATGCAGTCCTGAGTGAATGACAACGTAAGTTCAGTCCAAGAATTACTTACAATATTGCACATGATATGATAATACAACTGTACATTAATATATATATACACTCATTCACTCAGGACTTATTCATTCAGCACTCACTCATTCAGGACTGTATATATATACACTCATTCAGGACTGTATATATATACAGTCCTGAATGAGTGAGTGCTGAATGAATAAGTCCTGAGTGAATGAGTGATTATAGACCAGAGAGTTACTCACGGATGGATGCCTAATTGTTAAACTAGGTCCTAACACCCCAACAGTTCCAGGTCTATGTTGCTGACGGCACGGCATCCCGGTGAGGCATTAAATAGTCTAAAAGCCGCCGGCAGGAAGGGCCTCCTGTAGCGCTCTCTGGCACACCGTGGTGGGATCAGTCTGTGACTGAAAGTGCTCCTCTGCATCATAACAATGGCATGCAGAGGGTGGGTGACGTTGTCCATGATGGCCAGCAGTTTGGCCAGGATTCTTCTATCCGCCACCTCCTCTAGAGTGCCAAGGCTAATCCCCAGAACAGAGCTAGCCTTCCTCTCACTCAGATGTTTTCGCCGGTGAGATACATTCAGCCTCATGCAAATTTAAAGAAAATTATGAAACACAGAAAGAAGAAAGTTTTGGTGCATTTTTGGAGGCAGCCAGGCTTTCGTTAGAATCTATGAATACACACCACTGCATTTTTGTAGGTCAAGTCAAGACTGACATTACAAAGTGGAAATTACAAACTTTAGAAGCCTTTTTAAAACTCTAATACACTACAAATTAGCATTTCCCATTCTTCAGGTAAATTCTATCAACAAAAAAGCGAGCAAATTAAGATCCTTCATCTGTATATCTACACTGCCTTCAGAAAGTATCCGGACCCCTTGACCTTTTCCAAATTCTGTTACGTTACAGCCTTATTCTAAAATTTATTCAATGTTTTTTTTTCTCTCATCAATCTACACACAATACCGCATAATGACAAAGTAAAAACAGGTTTTCAGACATTTTTGCAAATGTATAAAATTTGATATTTAGCCATGACAACCTAGAAAACTATTTCCTTCTCTATACCCCAGCTGAAACAGAGCACAATGCAAACACTGAAATGCTACAATTGAATGGCATGACATCACACAGGAAGAGGGCTACAAATGCTCCCCTCTTTTCCTCTCCTCCGAGCCAACTATTAGAACTGAGTGATGCATAAATGTTTTCTGGTCCGTTTCAGCAAATCCAATTGAGTAAATTGAGGAACAATTCAGGATGATGTAATGACGGTGAAAAAGTTGGGAGTTTTATCATGGTGGATATGTCTTTTGTTTTTGAGTCCCATATATCACCAGGCGGGAGTGGATGGAAATGATTTTGTTATCGCTGATGCTGTTATTTTCAGCCATCTTAAAAAGTCAATTATACCAGTAGCCAGTTAGGCATGTAAGGAGGAGTGATTGATTTCATTGGTTCTGTTGTCCTTGAACAGATTGAATTTGTTAGTGGCTGCTTGTGTTGCAAAGGCCTGGATGTTAAATATACAGTATGTCTAAACTGCATTGACTGGACATAACTAAGTCATGACTGATTTGGCGTAACTAGGGCAATTTTTTTTCCTGATATGTAATGTATATGGGCTATAGAGCCCCAGTTTCTCTTGGCCAGATCACATGGTCTGGACAAACTCTTGGCCATAGGCATAATTTAGCCTTGCTGGATTAGGAATCTGCAGATGTAAGATCTTAATTTGAGGCAGTTTGCTACAACAGGACATGTGAATTATTATGTGGATTATAATTAATGGACATTTTTTGTAGGGGTTCATACATTTTTCGTTAGTTACAAACTTTAGAAGTCTTTTTAAATCTTGAATACGCTACAAGTTTGCACTTCCTGCCGTGCAGGAAAAGTCTCAGCAATAAAAGACTGAACAAATTAAGATCCTACTTCTGTGTCACACCCTGATCTGTTTTACCTGTCTTTGTGATTGTCTCCACCCCCCTCCAGGTGTTTCCCATCTTCCTCGTTAGTGTATTTATCCCTGTGTTCTAGGTTTGGCTGTTGTAAATTCGTTTTATTCATTAAGCCTACCAGTGGTTTCCCCCTTTACTCCGTTCTCTCTAAAGTGCCTGTTTTCTTGGTTTCCCGGTTTCGTCCTTACCTTGCCTGCCCCGACCTTTCCTTGCCTGCCGTTTTGTACCTTTGCCCCACTACTCTGGATTACCAAACTCAGTTTGCCCCTGACCTGTCTTTTGCCTGCCCCCTGTTGGTACAATAAACATGTGTTGTTCCACACATTGTCTGCGCCTGGGTCTCACCTGAACACTGATAATCTGTAAGAAATGACTGATATGTCATGCGAATGTCAGAGCGTATTGGAGTGGGTAGATAGTGTGGGTAGCAAGGCTAGCCTCACCCTAGTATCTGATGTCCTATGGATAAACGGATAAACTGATGTCCTACAGACCTGACCTTGTATGGGCTTAATAAGAGAAGGAGTCCAGGGTGGAGTGGTGGACCAGATAAACATGAGATGGAGATTTAGATAATCAGAATTACAGTAGAGTAGGAGTCTGGTCGAATCAAACTTCAAAGGATAGCCAAGGACGTTTTTCTAAAGGGGGATTTATACTCAAAACACTGAAGACACACTGACACACTGACACACACACACACACACACACATAGGATACACATGCATGCACACACACGCCTCTAGACCTACAGTTATGACTCTAAACTGCTTGTAGAAGAGAACATAGCAGGTTGTTTTATAGGAATAAACTGTGAAATTCTCCAATGCATCCAATATGAACACATCCCACTGAGAGCTGTGTGTGTGTGTGTGTGTGTGTGTGTGTGTGTGTGTGTGTGTGTGTGTGTGTGTGTGTGTGTGTGTGTGTGTGTGTGTGTCTGGGGTCCATAGCCAGATTGCATATGCACGCAAACACTTTTTTCAGATATTTCTTCAAGTTGGGCAACTTATTCCCTTGCCTGAGGCGATGCAGTCAGCTTCTTTCAAAAGCTGTTTCAGTCTGTGAAAGGCCAAGGACTGGCAATCAAAATACTGGCAAACTCCTACAATACAATACTATTCAGGAAACAATACAATAGTTAACATATTATTTGTATAAAATAAAAACATTTTAACAGTTTTATTCCAAAAGGATGCTGCAATTCATGTCCGGACTGATGGTTGTATTTGCCTGTGATCCCTCAGTCATATCTGAACTTTTCCATCTACCTCCATGCAACAGGAGCTCACTGTGTGAAGTAACAGTGTGGTATACAGAAGCTCAAATAGGCCCAGGCGTTGGGTCCTTGGGTGAGAGTGGTCTCTCCTAGCTTAAGACCCATTCTAAACAGTTCTACACAGGGAGAGATCAGGACTCAAAGAG
The DNA here is from genome assembly GCA_023634145.1 of Thymallus thymallus. Taxonomy (NCBI): domain Eukaryota; kingdom Metazoa; phylum Chordata; class Actinopteri; order Salmoniformes; family Salmonidae; genus Thymallus; species Thymallus thymallus. The sequence continues at coordinate 22,777,509 of CM042407.1, forward strand.
GCACAGGTAGTTATCCTTTAGAGAAGATACATAGTCATACTAGATTCAAGGTTTAGGGCTCAGTAGTCTAGCTTTGGAATAGCCAGATTTGGTCCTACAACATATTAGCATACACATTGTTAATCATGTTTTCGTCATATATGGCCAAATTTTGATGGCAAGCATTTGGTTGGCTTTGGACAGTGTTCACTGTAATCTCTAATTGCTGGCATTTGGACTACCAAAGCTCTCAGCTCTACAGGACATCACACACCAGACCGTGTGGAATAGCCCGAACACAGCGTGCTCTCTGACACTTATTTTAGTCCCACATCTTCTGGACTTCTCTGAACTTTAGTTTGACCTGAGTCTAGCCCAGGAGATGGGGAAATGTTGGGGGTGGATGGGACAGCAGGCAAGGGATAGAACAGTGTCTATCCACCATAAGAAAATACCTTATCCCTAGAAGGTGGGAGGTCATATTGTCGCAGGAGCTCTCCTGGTTTGTTAGTGTTGCATCACAACCAAATCATGACGCCTACTGTTGGCACAGTAAGATTGGACCCTCCTTGGGTGTGGAAAATCCAAGCAATTTCACACAATCAAAACAGTCTTCCCAAGCACTCAAGTGCCATATTTTAACACCCCAAGCTGTTAAATACACAGAAACAGGTTGGCCAAACAGAAAACACATTTTCGGAAGAACAGTATCTGGCAGATTGAGGTGGGACTGAGAACAATAATACCCTTCCTAGAACCAAAGTGCCGATTTCAACCTTCTCTTCAAAATCCTGCTGAGTTGGCCCACACAGGAACAAAAGCTCATCAAATATTTACATATCTGGAAGGATTGAGCTCTCCAACACTGTTAGTTAATGCATGATAAAATGTTTTCTGCAACCTGCTGTCAGGCTCTGGCCATAGGGAGGCCATTGGCTCCTCTAGATAGCCAGGGTCAGAGCCTGACAGATCTAGGACTCTAGATCTATGTTTAGGTGTAGTGTTGAATCCCCAATTAGAGACAGCTGCGAGGCATTGTCTCTGATTGGGGATTCTATTTAAGTTGCTATGTCCCACACCTGTGTGTGGGTCATTGTTTTGGACATGTCTTCAGTGTCAGTATGTCTTCAGTGTCAGTATGTCTTCAGTGTCAGTATGTCTTCAGTGTCAGTATGTCTTTAGTGTCATGGTGAAGTAAGTGTATTTCTGTTTGGTATACGTTGTTATTTTCGGCAGTTCGTCTATAAGTATATTTAAGTTGAATAAATATCATGTCGAACTTCCACTGCGCTGCATCCTGGTCTGTCTTTACACCCCACGTGACACCTGCATTAGATATTAGATAGGTATCAGAGGAGGCTAGTGGGAGGAGCAATAGGAGGACGGGCTCATTGTAATGTCTGGATTGGAATAAATCAAACAGTATCAAACATATGGAAACTACATGTTTGACTCCGTTTCATTTATACCATTCCAGCCATTACATGTGCCCTTCCTGCTATAGCTCATCCCACAAGCCTCCACTGGTGGGTATTGTGGTAGATATTGTGTGATATTATATCAGATAGATATTACGAAAGCACAGTGTTGGGGAGTAACAAAATACTCATAGTTCAACTAGTAATTTAACAACATTTTCAAGTAGCTTGGTGGTAGTTGAACTAAATTCAAATCTTGGTAGTGTTTTTTATTTAACCTTTATTTAACTAGGCAAGTCAGTTAAGAACAAATTCTTATTTACAATGACAGCCTACACCGGCCAAACTTGGACGACGCTGGGCCAATTGTGCGCCGCCCTATGGGACTCCCAATCACGGCCAGTTGTGATACGGTCTGGATTCAAACCAGTTTGTCTGTAGTAACGCCTCTTGCACTGAGATGCAGTGTCTTAGACCTCTGCGCCACTTGGGAGCCCAAGAGGGTATTGTGCTTTTATAAATACCTTTGGATGTCCTGGCTTGTTTTAAAGTCAGATGATGTTGAGCTTGAGCTTATTCCAGGGTGAAAGCTTTCATCCAATGGGTTTACAGGCTCTGCACTACTAAAGTTGGTGTCAAGGTAATCGTCATCAGAAGCAGGATTAGTCTGTACACAGTTGTCAGTGATTAGCGAACACACTTAAACAACATACTATATCCACCCATCCCCCTTACGTCAGTTTCTTCACGTAATGATTCGCAGGGTAATACTTATGGATCATTCTGAAAGAGTCCTCTTTGAAATAAAGCACGTATAGATCTGTTGTTCTGAGGGAGCAAGGAGAAACACAATTAATTAAGTGAGGGTATCTCAAGAAGGTGAGGTCTGGTTACACCTCTAAACAACATGAGAGTTTCAGATGGAATAGCATCAAAGACTATGGCGAACTCTAGGTGTAACAGAGAAATTGTAACAAGATAAAAATTCCTCATAATTGAGTAAGAATCCTTCTGCATTCAAAAGTTGACTCACCAGCCGGATATGATTAATAAACCAGTTCTTTAAAAAAAAAAGACTTGTTTCTATACAAAATATCCTTATTGTTCCAAATGAAATACCTATGCAGAGAAAAATTCTGTTTATATATTAACGACCACGCTAAGAATACTTGTCTATGAAAAGCAGAATCTTATCAATGTTATTGTTACAAAGTAACATAAAATTGAAGACACCAAAATGGGAGAAGATGTACTGAGGGATGAAACTCCAAATTGAAGTTGGATTCTTTAAAAAATGTTTAGGCCAATTTATCTTAAAATTATCATTCAAAGTATGAAAATCAAAAACATTGAGACCACCATATTCATATGTGTCCACAATGACAGATTTCCTAATATAATGTTCGCGATTTTTCCATATGAAGTTGAAAAGCATCTGGTCGACCACTTTACCTATTTTGTTGTACGTTGGTAGAAACTGAATGAGACTCTTGAAAAAAAACATACATCCGTTTTAAGTTGTTTGGCAAATAGAAATAAGTCTTTGCGTGTTACATTATTTATTAACCCCCTAGCATTGAGTGAAACTACAGACAATGACAATGTGGAATATGGAACAGAAGATTCTACGACCTAAACAACAATCGCAAATTGAGTAGAAATGAAAAGAAACCAGCGTTGCACACCACAGCCACTACCTGTTCACCCCTCTATCATCCAGAAGGCGAGGACAGTACAGGTGCATCAAAGCTGGGACCGAGAGACTGAAAAACAGCTTCTATCTCAAGGCCATCAGACTGCTAAACAGCCATCACTAACACATCAGAGGTGACTGACTATAAACACTGGAAATAACGGGCCACTTTAAGGAATAGAACACTAGCCATTTTAATAACGTTTCCCTATCTTGCATTACTCATCTCTATGTATAAACTGCACTCTATACTATTCTACGGTATCTTAGTCACTCAAATTGTGTTTACATATTGCATCACCTATCTCATATGTACAGTATATACTGTATTGTACTCTATACTTCGCCACCGACTGCTGAACAACCACCTCTAGCACATCGGAGACTGCTGCCTATAGACATTGATTAGAAATCACCAGCCACTTAAGGAATGAAACACTGGTCACTTTAATAATGTTTCCGTATCTTGCACTATTCATCTCATATGTTTAAACTCTACGCTATACTATTCTTCGGTATCTTAGTCACTTAATCGTATTTACATACTGCATCACCAATCTCTTATGTGTATATTGCGTACTATAAAGCCTACTATGCCACTATCTTAGTCCAATGCCTCCCTGACATATATGTATATATTGTCAATCCATTCCTTACTTAGATGTATGTGTATTTGAGTATATGTTGAGTAACTGTTAGATATTACTTATTAAATATCACTGCACTGTCAGAGTTAGAAGCACATGCATTTCGCTACACCCGCAATAACATATGCTAACCACGTGTATGTGACCAATTAAGATTTGATTTGATTTTGCTTTGATAAAACTGTAAGCACCGCAGGACCTACTTCCCGCCTGTATGATGCATTTTGCTTCATTTGATGCTGCGTTGGTGATGATTTCTGTATTTCGAAAGTTACATATATTGAAAACTTGATCGCTGATAAGCAAAACATTTTGGGACTATGTCAACAATGGACTAATGAAACAAATACCAAAATATAGTATGGGGTGTAATTTTCCTTTAATTCTACAGCAAAGTCTAGTGTTTTGATGAAGGTTATTTAATGAATTGAGAGAGCTCTAGAATAAACCTTGCTGCCTTTGCCTGTCTAACCTATAACGATGTCAATCAGACGTACTTTCTACTACTTTATACAAACAGTCAATTACATATCTCACTAGAGATGTTATGACTAGTGCACATAACCATCAAAGAGGAATAGGATCCCTCATGGTCTCTAATTGTTTATTCACATTTGAACCTTTTCACAATCAAACCGGATTTTGCTATTATTACCAAAGATCACCTGGAGCGGTCAATTTGACCTTGACATTTAATTATGCTCTTTGAATTCACATAATCTTAGTTAAGGTTTTCCTTCTCTGCCAGCAATACAATGTGGGACCATTTTCTCTGACACAACCACACACGCATGCGCACACTATTGGCCTGATGGTGGTGGGTGTGGGGTGAGATCCACTGGTTGAGCCCTGTCACTGAGGTGTGTGTAGGGGGGATATCAAAGAGATTCTGTTAAGCTGCCAAGGGTGAACATCAAGGCTATGCATGGTCTATACCAAGCACTTACTGATAGGATAATTAACTGTTATCAAAACATGAACCTTAGGTAATCCTATGTTACATTATCTGGAACATAAAGTGTTATCTATACTATATGTTGTGACAGTGTTATGTGAGTGTTTTCCTCAGTGAGCCTGAGGCCAGAGGGAGGCCCAAGGCCATGATGTTGTGTTCATTTAGTGGTAGACACAGCAAAGCCATGTGAGGCGACACAGTCTGTTCAGTCTCCATGGCAGGTGTGCTGTTCTCTCAGACCACCTGCTCCTTTTCACAGACCTCTGAGAAACAAGTGTATGACTAGACTACATACACCAGCCACTCCGGAATAACCAATCTGTAGCTTCTATTTTGTTTTGTTTTGTTTTGTATTGGGTTTTTTATATTCCATAAATAAAATATCTAGATCAATAGTGAAACTATGACAGTTTAACATCCAGAAACCCCCCCATCATCGCTGACATTTGTTTGTAGATCTTTTTCTCTTTAAAAATGTAATTAATATAACCACATTCCTTTTTTACTTGTTTTGCAAGTAGCTGCCAGTGAATAAACTCTGACGTTCACATAATTCCCGGGTGACGTTCTGATTAAAGTACTCCTGTCGGCATTATGCTGGATTTGTTAGCGTGATGAGAGCACAGACCTGTCAGATGCCGAGGTTCTGTCTTTATCCACTATGAGATGCGGGTTACTCTGCCTACAGTACGTGTCTGTGTCACAGTGATGGCGTTTAACACTCACTCAGGCAGCCATGACGGACACTGAATGGCAACGAAGCTCAGCGCATAATCTTTCCCTTTCTATTTATATATTTATACTTATTTATTAATTCATTAGGTTTCTATAGCTACAGTTGAAGTCGGAAGTTTTCATGTTTTCATTTCATGTTAACAAACTATAGTTTTTTGCAAGTTGGTTAGGACATCTACTTTGTGCATGACACAAGTAATTCTTCCAACAATTGTTTACAGACAGATTATTTCACTTATTATTCACTATATCACAATTCCAGTGGGTCAGAAGGTAACATACACTAAGTTGACTGTGCCTTTAAACAGCTTGGAAAATTCCAGAAAATGATGTCATGGCTTTAGAAGCTTCTGATAGGCTAATTGACATAATTTGAGTCAATTGGAGGTGTACCTGTGGATGTATTTCAAGGCCTACCTTCAAACTCATTGCTTCTTTGCTCGACATCATGGCAAAATCAAAAGAAATCAGCAAAAACCTCAGAAAAAAAATGTGTAGACCTCCACAAGTCTGGTTCATCCTTGGGAGCAATTTCCAAACACCTGAAGGTATCACGTAAAAATAATAGTACGCAAGTATAAACAACATGGGACCACGCAACCGTCATACCGCTCAGGAAGGAGACGCGTTCTGTCTCCTAGAGGTTAACGTACTTTGGTGTGAAAAGTGCAAATCAATCCCAGAACAACAGCAAAGGACCTTGTGAAGATGCTGGAGGAAACAGGTATAAAAGTATCTACCTAGAAGGCTGCTCAGCAAGGAAGAAGCCACTGCTCCAAAACACCATAAAAAAGCCAGACTACAGTTTGCAAATACACATGGGGACAAAGATCGTACTTTTTGGAGAAATGTCCTCTGGTCTGATGAAACAAAAATAGAACTGTTTGGCCATAATGACCATCGTTATGTTTGGAGGAAAAAGGGTGAGGCTTACAAGCTGAAGAACACCATCCCAACCATGAAGCACGGGGGTGGCCGCATCATGTTGTGGGGATGCTTTGCTGCAGGAGGGAGTGGTGCACTTCACAAAATAGATGGCATCATGAGGAAGGAAAATAATGTGGATATATTGAAGCAACATCTCAAGACATCAGTCAGGAAGTTAAAGCTTGGTCGCAAACGGGTCTTCCAAATGGACAATGACCCTAAGTATACTTCCAAAGTTGTGGCAAAATGGCTTAAGGTCAAGTCAAGGATTTGGAATGGCCATCACAAAGCCCTGACCTCAATCCTATAGAAAATTTGTGGGCAGAACTGAAAAAGCGTGTGCGAGCAAGGAGGCCTACAAACCTGACTCAGTTACACCAGTTCTGTCAGGAGGAATGGGCCAAAATTCACCCAACTTATTGTGGGAAGCTTGTGGAAGGCTACCCGAAACGTTTGACCCAAGTTAAACAATTTAATGCTACCAAATACTAATTGAGTGTATGTAAACTTCTGACCCACTTGGAATGTGATGAAAGAAACAAAAGCTATTCTGACATTTCACTTTCTTAAAATAAAGTGGTGATCCTAACTGACCTTAGACAGGGAATTTCTACTAGGATTAAATGTCAGGAATTGTGAAAAACTGAGTTTAAGGTGTATTTGGCTAAGTTGTATGTAAACTTCCGACTTCAACTGTAGGTGCCTGGTGTAGTTTCATGGGCCATCCAGGACTACAAAGACCAGCATATTCAGTGGGGAGAACAAGTATTTGGTACACTGCCGATTTTGCAGGTTTTCCTACTTACAAAGCATGTAGAGGTCTGTCATTTTTATCATAGGTACACTTCAACTATGAGAGGCGGAATCTAAAAAAAAATCCAGAAAATCACATTGTATGATTTATAAAATAATTAGTTTTCATTTTATTGCATGACATAAGTATTTGATCACCTACCAACCAGTAAGAATTCCGGCTCTCACAGACCTGTTAGTTTTTCTTTAAGAAGCCCTCCTGTTCTCCACTCATTACCTGTATTAACTGCACCTGTTTGAACTTGTTACCTGTATAAAAGACACCTGTCCACACACTCAATCAAACAGACTCCAACCTCTCCACAATGGCCAAGACCAGAGAGCTGTGTAAGGACATCAGGGATAAAATTATAGACCTGCACAAGGCTGGGATGGGCTACAGGACAATAGGTAAGCAGCTTGGTGAGAAGGCAACAACTGTTGGCGCAATTATTAGAAAATGGAAGAAGTTCAAGATGACGGTCAATCTCCCTCGGTCTGGGGCACCATGCAAGATCTCACCTCGTGGGGCATCAATGATCATGAGGAAGGTGAGGGATCAGCCCAGAACTACACGGCAGGACCTGGTCAATGACCTGAAGAGAGCTGGGACCACAGTCTCAAAGAAAACCATTAGTAACACACTACGCCGTCATGGATTAAAATCCTGCAGCGCACGCAAGGTCCCCCTGCTCAAGCCAGCGCATGTCCAGGCCCGTCTGAAGTTTGCCAATGACCATCTGGATGATCCAGAGGAGGAATGGGAGAAGGTCATGTGGTCTGATGAGACAAAAATATAGCTTTTTGGTCTAAACTCCACTCGCCGTGTTTGGAGGAAGAAGAAGGATGAGTACAACCCCAAGAACACCATCCCAACCGTGAAGCATGGAGGTGGAAACATCATTCTTTGGGGATGCTTTTCTGCAAAGGGGACAGGATGACTGCACCGTATTGAGGGGAGGATGGATGGGGCCATGTATCGCGAGATCTTGGCCAACAACCTCCTTCCCTCAGTAAGAGCATTGAAGATGGGTCATGGCTGGGTCTTCCAGCATGACAACGACCCGAAACACACAGCCAGGGCAACTAAGGAGTGGTTCCGTAAGAAGCATCTCAAGGTCCTGGAGTGGCCTAGCCAGTCTCCAGACCTGAACCCAACAGAAAATCTTTGGAAGGAACTGAAAGTCCGTATTGCCCAGCGACAGCCCCGAAACCTGAAGGATCTGGATGGAGGAGTGGGCCAAAATCCCTGCTGCAGTGTGTGCAAACCTGGTCAAGAACTACAGGAAACGTATGATCTCTGTAATTGCAAACAAAGATTTCTGTCCCAAATATTAGGTTCTGCTTTTCTGATGTATCAAATACTTATGTCATGCAATAAAATGCAAATTAATTTCTTAAAAATCATACAATGTAATTTTCTGGATTTTTGTTTTAGATTCCGTCACTCACAGTTGAAGAGTACCTATGATAAAAATTACAGACTTCTACATGCTTTGTAAGTGGGAAAACCTGCAAAATCGGCAGTGTATCAAATACTTGTTCTCCCCACTGTATGTGTCATCCCTAGAGCAGAGCATTCTCATGGCGTCTGTTGTCTCTTCCAGCCAAGCCAAGTCTGTCAACGCTTCATACACACCACCCTGTTACGACAGTAAGCACTGGCCACGACTGTCTGTCCATCAATCCTGTCCTCCTTCCGTTTATTGTCTTCAAGTTTACTATTTTTCGAAAACTGAATCTATGGCATTATTTAGGAGGCTTAAGACAAGCTTATACTATAATAAATAAAACAAATTATTTGATCAACAGTGCAGAAAGTGTGGTTTCACATAAAAAAGTGTTTTAAATAGTGTGCCTTCAATGTGATTCAACCAAATACCCTCACATCCCTGAATGTTCCATAGTTCCTTCTTTACTCTACCTGCTAAGCTACCGGTCAGGTGAAACTTTTGGTACAAAATCCTACCTATATAGCCTTTTTGTCTTCTACCAAAACAACACCAAACCAATTAGGTGGTTGTTCGACAAAACAAAGCTTCGGACGTCGTTGATCACGTGCTTCTGATAAAGTGATACAGGTATCGGCACACTGCTTTGAAGTAAACTGCTTAGCGATTTCGATGCATGCCTCGGAGCTTCAGTATTAAACATAACATCACTACTGTAAGCAAGGAGGTTCCTAACACCACTGTGTTAGGGTAAAACTTGGCCATCAAAGTAAGGCCTTATGATATACGTAATGTGTTGTTATAAAGAGTTATATTTTGCCTACATTACAAACTCTCAGGACTGAAAATAAACAAATTCAACAACCATGTCTTTGTCACTAACAAATACAGTCATGGGTGGTAACTTTACAATTAAGTGGTCTATGGTTATGTTAATTAAGCTTGAGCATGTCTGCTGCCAGATCTGAAGTCTTTATAAAAGATTACATAAGAGAATGTGGCAATAAAGACTTGTAAATATTGTTGCAATGTTCTTAATCCAACATTGAGTGACATTGTCAAGAGATACAGACCTCTTAGTGTAATGGTTAAAATCCTTAGTTTTAGCTTTTTGCATGAGCTTCGTCTCAATTGCCTATGTTGGCCTTCCACATCTGCGGAATTTTTGGCCTTTTATGAATGTGTTATTCAATGGGTGTATTCTAAAATGACATAGACAACCCTTACACGTATACTAAGGATTAAAACTATGTGAGTTACCTTTCAGTGAATTTGCATCATAATCATTTTTAATTTTTATTCTTATACCTAAAGGGGTCCTAAAATTCAAAAATCTTAAATAACTAAAGACTCCATGGTATGACCATCTTAAAATAGTTCCATATGTTAGCTTAGATGTTAGAAATACTATATGAGGTGTTATTGTATAATGCCATTGCTGCAAAGTATATACACTTCCTAGTGTTAAAAATAGTATGAGGTGTTATTGCATAACACTGAGTGTTAGTTCCCTAACACTTTGTAACAGCATCAGAAGTAAGTACAGTGTTAATTTAACACTCAAAAGTGTGGACCCATGTAGACTGTCAGTGTTGATTTAACACTAGATAATTTGCTGTGTACCTGTGTTCAGAAGAGACCTCCCCAGATGGAACCTTTGTTCCATCCCCCAATATTTGTAGCACCTTTGTTTGGTTCAGTCGCTCCATCCACCTCTTTAGGGGAAGCCTGCTATTAGTGCTGATACATTTAATTAAGAGAGATACCAGTCTGCTCTGTGACTGCCGCAGGAGCCCAGGGCTTTTCATGCCTCTAACAGGAGGAGGAGGAGGAGGAGGAGGAGGAGGAGAGGAGAGGAGGGGAGAGAAGCCAAAGAGGATGAAGAGTGGGCTGCTGGGTTAATTGAAGGTGCGTCAGAACTATTATGCCCAAGGCAGGAAGCACATATTAATATTGAATAGCTCCAATCACCTGGGCTCTCGCCCCCTTGCCTGTCAGTAAGTTACAGCTGTTGCACATCGCTGGGGTAACCATGGTGAGAAATAACTTCAGCCAATTAGGAGCATATTTATGTGTGACCCTAAGGTCTCGATGGGCGGGATGATGAACTGTATAATCCAATGGGAGCTTTCGTCTCGGTTCGTCAAAGAGCCCTGATTGGGTTGCTGCTTGATTTATGGCATGGTACTTGTTTTCCTTGAATTCAGGAGCAGATCATTCCTCATTAACCTGCTATGCATATGAATCACTCTAATCTTACTTTGTACAAACACAGAGAGGGGAAAGGGGCAGGAGATAGGGCAGATGAGTAGAGCTGACAGTAAATCTCCTCTCTATTTCCTGAGTGGAACTAAATATGTTTCTTTCCCTCAGCATAAATCAGCAGTGTGTGTGTGTCTGATGCTACAACACCCAATGATTTCCCTAAGCATGGCAAGGCACAGTCTCAATGCTTGATTAGCATGTTAACATTCAGCCGTCTCTTCACCACTTATCAGCATCCCACAGCAGGCTTTTCAGAGAAGCAGAATTTATGCAAAACTGCTGCTTCAACCCTGCTCTCAATCCCTCCACCCCACCCTTCCTCTCTCCTTCAGACATCATATGTCCTGTGTCATAGAGGGAGGCGCAGGTGATCACAGTAATAACCAGGGTCCCATTGGATGTCTGAGACGCAGTCCTTACCCAATGCGTCACACCGATGACTAGTTTGATCCACCACCAAAGGCCTGCCTGACAAACAAAACACTGGGCAAAAAGGTTCCATATCAGGGGATGTCTTTACATGACCATTTTTCTTTATATTCTAGAGAATGCAGACCATTTCCAATGAATATTTTGTGTTTTGTGGGCCAGTTGACGTTTACTGTCACGAGTCTATTCCTGGAGGCTGAACTGAGTGCTTTCCTTTATTTATTATGGCCAGTTGCATAGTCAAAATTAGCAATATAAAAATGTATGGAAACAAAAATATGTTAATTTAAGGTTATTAGGGTTAGTAGTGTGGTTAAGGTTAAGGTTAGGTTCAAAATCTGATTTTACTCTACAGAGCTGCCTCCAGAACAAAACGCTAACATGCATTTTGTGGATATGTACCATATCCTGACAAATTCTGAATCCAGATGTATCTTTTAGCCATACAGTATATGAATATTGGGATTACTCAGAATATCACATATGGGCATTTCCTATAGCCGGATATGGACTGATTCAATATCCTAAAATATGTGACATCCTAATTTCTCTCTTCATGTTGACAAATACTGACTGTAAACATAGCATATCTCAGCACATTCAAAATAGGAAGCTATATTGAGTCTAGATCAGTCTACATCATATTTTTCCTTCATGCACACATCATTTTCAGTTATCCTGAGATAGGCCTATGTGGAGATCTTACTGACAGTAGGCCCACATATTTTATCAGCACATACAATGCATATGCTCTTTGCTGAGTTCTATATCATGATCTTGATATGCCTTTAGATGTATTTTTTATTTTTTTGTGATTTAGCAGACACTCTTATCATGTTCATACTGGTCCCCTGTGGAAATCAAACCCACAACCCTGGCATTCCAAGCACCATGCTCTACCATCTGAGCTACACGTAGTAGTAGTTCCCTTACAAATAAGGACAATGTATTATGCTTACTTGTGTTTTGAGGACATGCTCAATAATTTGACAAATATTCAATCCATGTAATTCTTTCAGACACTATAATTGCTGTATTCCCTCTGGATATAGGCACGTGCAAACCACAAGCTAAAAGCACTGTAGCCTAGCAACAAGAATCACGTATTTTCTGCTGTGGAGTTCCAACTGTAATTTTTTATTTGGGTGCCACAGATGAATGTGTAAACGGTGTGGTCGAACAAATGCTGTATATAAACCCATGATTGCTGATGCTATGATTTGGACACGGAGGGACTTAGAAGCCACCTGTCGGCCGTATTGGCACTCCTCAGAAAAGCAGTTGGAATTAATTCAATTCTACAGTATTCCATTTAAATGTTTCAAGGGCACAATTGTGTTAAAGTATTGTAATGGGGGCAGTAACATTAACATTTTGTATTGTTAGCTAGCTAGTTCCAATTAGTTTTCTCATCATGAATGAAGCAGGGAGAGTAGCTACCCTGTGAAATTATTATGGGAAATTACAATATTTTCATGCAATATGACAACATTTTTAATCATGATTTATGCAGTGACAGTTTGAAGTGGATTACAGACGAACACTCCTCCACCATGTTGGGTATGTACTGTGACAATGCATAAATCTGCACCCATATCATTGTCCACAAAGAAATGTTTTTACAAAGATTGGCCTACGTTTACATCATTCCAGAAAACATGTGTTGGGATTGGAGCTCAGAATTTGCTATGCTGCATTTTTTAAACAGAAATAACAGAGATGTGCTTTGGAAATAGCATCTTAGATTAAATATCACAATGTTTGCCTTCCTGTGCCTTGTATAGCCTACTACTGAATACAGTACAAAAGTATGCTCAGATATGTCACCTTCATGTGAAGAAGCACAATGATTTTTGGCACTTGAGCTGAACAGCTCTGATTCACATATCATACACACTGTTAGCCGTTTTGTAATTTTAACAGTAACATTAGGATACTGTGTAAACTGAATACAGTAAAACACTGTAGAACGAACAGTTATGGTGCATTGTGGGAAAATTGTGTGTGCGGAAAATAATCTCTGGTTCATTAACATATTTTAAGACGTACCTTGTAAGAGGCTATATTTGATGCATCCCGTGAGTGAAAATGCTGTACCCCCACAAAATATGGTAATATACTGGGTTACAGGAATTCTACAACCCTTGTCCTGAAACTCTTCAGTAGCTTACTGGCTAATTGCTGCCAGCAGTTTCTGCCAGAAGCTTACTTTAATTCAGAAAACAGTATCATACTGCAGTTTTGGAGAACCTAAAACCTTTTGAACACTAGTGGGTGCATGGCATTGCTGTTTCTCACTCATTAACATATTTTGAGGTGTGTCTTATAAGAGGCTATATTTGTGGCACCCGCTAGTGAGAGTGCTGTACCAATGTAAGTGACATGTAGTAGTAGTTTCCTTACAACTACATTTATATTAGGGATAGATTAGAGTGGCAGCAAGTCTCAAACAGTTCATATTTGAGCTAGCCATGTCCTTTTGCGCTCTTTTTCCTGTATTCACTGTCTGTTTAGAAGCCTTGCTGTTTTGCCCTGTAGTCACTGTCTGTTTAGAAGCCTTGCTGTTTTGCCCTGTAGTCACTGTCTATTTAGAAGCCTTGCTGTTTTGCCCTGTAGTCACTGTCTGTTTAGAAGCCTTGCAGTTTTGCTGTATATTTACAGCAGCATACTGCAAATTATGGTGCATTGTGGAGAAATATTGTTGGAGGAAAAATAATTGCTGGCTAATTAACATATTTCAAGGCGTGCCTTGTAAGTTGCTGTATTTGTTGCACCCATTAGTGAGAACGCTGTATCAATTTAAATTATTTGTAATTGTAGTTCTGTAATATTATCATGGTTGAATATTTACCCATGCCCATTAGATCTATGTTGTTCTGTTATCATGGCCAATTTGGTAGCTTTTGTTTAAGCCTCTAGAAGTGCAAATGATATAAAATACCTAGTATTCTGTATGTTGTAAAGTGCATAGAAATTGAGTATGCTTTCATACGCAAATGCTTACAGCTAACATGCTTGCTCTAATTCCTTGTAATTACAGTAAAATACTGTAGAACTCATTGTTTTACATTTTAATAGTCACTCTTACTGTATTGTGTTTCATTGTTCTGGCATCAATTTACTGTGAATATCTCAGTAATTTTAATTACCCTACCATCACCTTATTCCACTACTTTAACCCTATCCTATCTTACACCAGGCCAACGCCTGAGAGGACAGGACATTACCACGCAACACACGTTGTAACTCTTCTGAAGTCAAATGTCGTATCCCCAAGTACTTCTCTGCAGCTGCCACCACAACATCTATTTTCTGTGATTCACATTCCATTTCTGCGGGACAGTTGATAACCATTGCTATGAATGTTAATAAGCCAACCTTACTGAAGCATATATCACTCATTGGCCTATCCGTCTGTGCTGGCGCAGATCTACTATTCACAGGGATTCTCTCAGAATCCTTCACCCTTGACCCATCCTCTTCTACTTTCTTCACTGCCTCAGCATACAACACCTTCTGCACTGCTATAACTCTAGTCACCTCAACCTGCCTCTCTCGCACCGGACACTTCCGACACAGCAACATGTGCACCCCTACAACTTTATCCACCAAAACCACACAATCCTCTATCCCATGCCCTCCTGCACACTTCCCACATCTTGGAATCTCCCTCCTACACACTGCTGCAACATGACCATAAACGTTGCACCTGAAACAGTGCAGTGCATTTTCCACAAACGTTCTAACAGTAAAACTGATATATCCTAACATGACATTGTCGGGTAAAGACTCTGACTCATGTTTCACCATGCTCACCACTGTTGTGGAAAATCTTACCTCTTTCTTTTAAAAATAAAGCACTTTCAAAGTTTGGAAAAGTAACATAGACTTTTATTACGCAAGCAACAAAAGCCGAGGAGCCTCCGGAGACTTCTGATCTTCCCAGACTCCTCTGCGCTTCTTATACACATTCGTGGTCACATATCATACATAGCCCCTCCCTCACGGGTAGGCTGATTACCACCTCTTAACCGTTTTCCACTATCGTTTCAAAACCTTTGGTCCTGAGTTGTCTACACCCCTAGCAATAGTACAAACTCTCAGGACAGCACCTGCTCACACTCCCAAAGAACCAAATTGATAAAGAGCAAGGTCGTCTGAGAGGAGTAGATGCATGGGGTCGTCTTCCGTCTGATAAGTTTCTGTAGGCACAGCTCGAAACAATCTTTAGCATTGACACACACAGGTCTCAAAGGAGCACACACACCGGGCTCAGAGAAGATGATACCCAGTTTCACCCCGTCAACCAGACCAGGGTGTTTCAAGGCCTCAGGAGTGTCTGTACAGAACTGAGAAAAGGTTATTGTCTCAGACACTGCTTCAAGCTTATATACAATATAAGGCAATATGTTCTAATAATGCATATGCATAATACAATGTAAATGAATATATATATATATACCTTGGAAATTATCCAACATAGTTGAAATATAGCTATGCATACATAATTCGCAGTACCTGTTGTCACCATAGCAATATGACAAACAATAATATGGCCATGCAAATATTATGGCTGGTGCTTGTCTAAGTGTACTCTACTGAGCCATATGATAATATTTTATTGGGCTTTGCTGACTGCTCTAACCTTTGGGCTTTACTGGCTGCTCTAACTATTGGGCTTTAATGGCTGCTCTAACTATTGGGCTTTACTGGCTGCTCTATCTCCATCCTGTTGCTATCCTATGCCATTCTATAGTTTACTGAGAAACCTATTGCGGTTTCCAACCTTCCAATTCTGTTCTTTGAATCATAGTCCTAAAAATATTGAACAAAAGCTTAAAATATTCAACACCACCGGGTCTGCTTTTCACCAATCGGCAGGCACCACAAACACAAGGAATCTTCAACTTCAATTGCTCTACCTCCATACTTAACGCTACACCAGAAATCCCTCGTTTCAATAGTGCCCTGTTCCTAAGAGCAAAGCAAGAAACAGATCTTGACCCAAGTTTCGTCACACGGAGTGCCTGCTCCCTCTGATCTGAAGCAATACAAACAAACATCAAAAGTCCACTTCGGGTTACCTTCACCAACTCAACAGCATCCACAGTCTTTTCCACCCAACCTGAAACCACCCATGGATCAGCAAAAAGGCCTGGTTCCACCATCTTTAAAAATCTCACTCCCACTGGACCACCCTTAACTTTATCATAACCATTTCCATCAATGCAAGGCTCAGGCTCCTCACAACACCTTCTAGCTATGCCATTTCACCTCCACAACTCAAACTGGCATCCTGCTCACTCTGTTTAGCATGTCTCTTTCAATGCACAGCAGCACTGACGGATGTGTTGACTTGACAACTGCGACAGAGTTTTGAATGACCCTTTCCCCCCTTTTGTTCCATGCTGGCGAAAGCCCTAGCTAGCCAGTAACTAGCTAACACCAGACACAGATGAAAGGGGAAACATACTGTAGGTGAATAGGGTACACTTTCAATAATTTTTTCTGACACCCTACAGTCAAACTATGGTAACAGTAGAGTAGCTATCTAGCTATACAGTGCATTCGGAAAGTATTCAGACCCCATGCCTTTTTCCACGTTTTGTTACGTTACAGCCTTATTCTAAAACGCATGAAAATCTCATCAATCTACACACAATACCCCATAATGACAAAGCGATAACAGGTTTTAGAATTATTTTCAAGTGTATTAAATATGAACAAAAACAGAAATACCTTATTTACATAAGTATTCAGACCCTTTGCTATGAGACTCGAAATTGAGCTCAGCTGCATCCTGTTTCCATTGATCATCCTTAAGATGTTTATATAACTTGATTTAAGTCCATCTGTGGTAAATTCAATTGATTGGACATGTCACACACCTGTCTATATAAGGTCCCACAGTTGACAGTGCATGTCAGATCAAAAACCAAGCCATGAGGTTGAATTAATTGTCCGTAGAGCGCCAAGACAGGATTGTGTCGAGGCACAGATCTGGGGAAGGGTTCCAAAAAATGTCTGCAGCATTGAAGGTCCCCAAGAACACAGTGGCCTCCATCATTCTTAAATGGAAGAAGTTTGGAACCCCCAAGACTCTTCCTAGAGCTGGCCAAGCTGAGCAATTGGGGGAGAAGGGCCTTGGTCAGGGAGGTGACCAAGAACTTGATGGTCACTCTGACAGAGCTCCAGAGTTGGTAGAACCTCCCAGAAGGACAACCATCTCTGCAGCACTCCACCAATCAGGCCTTTATGGTAGAGTGGCCAGACGGAAGCTACTCCTCAGTAAAAAACACATGACAGCCCACTTGGAGTTTGCCAAAAGGCACCTAAAGGACTCTCAGACCATGAGAAACAAGATTCTATGGTCTGATGAAACCAAGATGGCGTCAAGTCTGGAGGAAATCTGGCACCACTCCTACGGTGAAGCATGGTGGTGGCAGCATCATGCTGTTAGGATGATTTTCAGTGGCAGGGACTGGGAGACTAGTCAGGATCGAGGGAAAGATGAACAGAGCAAAATACAGGGAGATCCTTGATGAAAACCTGCTCCAGGACCTCAGACTGGGGCGAAGGTTCACCTTCCAACAGGACAACGACCTAAGCACACAGCCAAGACAGCGCAGGAGTGGCTTTGGGACAAGTCTCTGAATGTCCTTGAGTGGCCCAGCCAGAGCCCGGACTTGAACCCGATCTAATATCTCTGGAGAGACCTGAAAATAGCTGTGCAGTGACGTCCCCATCCAACCTGACAGAGCTTGAGAGGATCTGCAGAGAAGAATGGGAGAAACTCCCCAAATACAGGTGTGCCAAGCTTGTAGCGTCATACCCAAGAAGACTCAAGGCTGTAATCGCTGCCAAATGTCCTTAAATTAAGTACTGAGTACTGAAAAATTCTAAAAACCTGTTTTTGCTTTGTCATAATGGGGTATTGTGTGTAGATTGATGTGGGGGGGAAAACTATTTAATCAATTTTAGAACAAGGTTGTATCAACAAAATTTGGAAAAAGTAAAGGGGTCTGAATACTATTTCTCTTTTCATCAAGGATCTCTCAGAGAGCATTGTATCTACCTCAATTACCTTGTACCCCTGCACATCGACTCGGTATTGGTACCCCGTGTATATAGCCAAGTTATCATTAATCAATGAGTATTTATTCCTCATGTTATCTTTCTATTATATTTCTATTTTTCTCTCTGCGTCATTGGGAAGGGCTCATAGGTTAGCATTTTATTGTTAGTCTTCATCTGTTACTCTGATTGAGTAGGGTGCAAATAGTTTATTTTCTTTCACAGTCTCACAGTCTCTGTGCTGGCTGAACAGAAACAGAACCTGCTATGTAATTGGACATACCAAATTAGAGCGACCATTTTCCAAAACAGCATTGTATTGTGTACAAAACAATGTTGTTGCCATTTTTTGACTCTTTCAAAGCTTCACTTGACCACTTGACCACTTGACACTTTCTGCTATCTGTTTTGGAAAATCACCAGACACACATGAATTAAATCTAATTGGACAGACAGAATGAGATGTGACCCATAATTGGTTGAATACACACGCACACCCCTCTGAGAGCAGGTCTATACTAAAAAGTGGCAATTTTGGTGTAGTGTCAGTCACAGTGAGTAAGTCACAGAGGTTATAAGAGATTGATTATGAATTTACATGGAAAAGTAGCACATAGTCATTACAATCACACAATGGAGTTAGTTAACATAAATCACTGATTTACACAGATGAGAATGAAACAAGAGAGGAAGAGAGAAGAATGTAAACTGATAATTAAATTCATATTCCAGCTTACAGGTTTCCTCTCGGCCAGGTAATGTGGACACAGAGGATCTGGTTTAAAATGTTTTAAATTCATTGAATGTGAGAAATATTGTACAAATTATTATCTAATCAGAGTGGACAAAAACACATTCATTTTCCAGCTCTTTAACAGTACTTTAACACTTTGTCAATAACCTGTCAATTTGACAGGGATGAATGGTGTGTCAGTAGCCAAATGCAGTTAGCAACATTAATCATGCTGGGTTTAAATTGCTCTACCTGGTGAGTGAATCCAGGACTAAGTGTGGGGGGTTCTTACTATTCTGGGGTTCTTACTATCCACTCTATACACCATCACTCTCTCTTCCATTGGATAGGACTATGACAACATAATATAACCAGTAATGGGGATCAGCTGGGTCCAAACTATCACAGTAAGTATGTGTCAAGCCCTGCAACTCTGATGAGTGTTTTTGCTTCTTCTTTTGTTTACTGCCTTACTCAGCCGTTCATCCTGCTAGGCTCTATTGATTTCACTTCCTTTAAATAATTGCACCTTGCTTATGGGCTGTATCTATTCAGATCCATTCTAAATCCCTCAGGAGACAAGTGGATGTAATTCTACCTTGCTGTTATACACATTTCCACTAAATGAAAGGCTATTCTGCTTGAGACGCGTAAACACAATGATAACTCAAGCCCTCTGTGAGGTTTCTGAGACTTGTAATTCGTCTAAGCATACAGAGTATGTGATTACACGAGTCGTCATGTTTTATATCAGTACTTTTTCAAGTAGAGAAAGGCTCTACGAGATACATTACTCAAAATTATTATATTCAACTCATATTTACTCTTCCGTATCCGTTATGTTTGAGAACACATACAGTGGGGAGAACAAGTATTTGATACACTGCCGATTTTGCAGGTTTTCCTACTTACAAAGCATGTAGAGGTCTGTAATTTTTATCATAGGTACACTTCAACTGTGAGAGACGGAATCTAAAACAAAAATTTCAGAAAATCACATTGTATGTTTTTAAATAATTAATTTGCATTTTATTGCATGACATAAGTATTTGATCACCTACCAACCAGTAAGAATTCCGGCTCTCACAGACCTGTTAGTTTTTCTTTAAGAAGCCCTCCTGTTCTCCACTCATTATCTGTATTAACTGCACCTGTTTGAACTCGTTACCTGTATAAAAGACACCTCTCCACACACTCAATCAAACAGACTCCAACCTCTCCACAATGCCCAAGGCCAGAGAGCTGTGTAAGGACATCAGGGATAAAATTGTAGACCTGCACAAGGCTGGGATGGGCTACAGGACAATAGGCAAGCAGCTTGGTGAGAAGGCAACAACTGTTGGCGCAATTATTAGAAAATGGAAGAAGTTCAAGATGACGGTCAATCTCCCTCGGTCTGGGGCACCATGCAAGATCTCACCTCGTGGGGCATCAATGATCATGAGGAAGGTGAGGGATTAGCCCAGAACTACACGGCTGGACCTGGTCAATGACCTGAAGAGAGCTGGGACCACAGTCTCAAAGAAAACCATTAGTAACACACTACGCCGTCATGGATTAAAATCCTGCAGCGCACGCAAGGTCCCCCTGCTCAAGCCAGCGCATGTCCAGGCCCGTCTGAAGTTTGCCAATGACCATCTGGATGATCCAGAGGAGGAATGGGAGAAGGTCATGTGGTCTGATGAGACAAAAATAGAGCTAAACTCCACTCGCCGTGTTTGGAGGAAGAAGAAGGATGAGAACAACCCCAAGAACACCATCCCAACCGTGAAGCATGGAGGTGGAAACATCATTCATTGGGGATGCTTTTCTGCAAAGGGGACAGGACGACTGCACCGTATTGAGGGGAGGATGGATGGGGCCATGTATCGCGAGATCTTGGTCAACAACCTCCTTCCCTCAGTAAGAGCATTGAAGATGGGTCGTGGCTGGGTCTTCCAGCATGACAACGACCCGAAACACACAGCCAGGGCAACTAAGGAGTGGCTCCGTAAGAAGCATCTCAAGGTCCTGTAGTGGCCTAGCCAGTCTCCAGACCTGAACCCAATAGAAACCTGAAGGATCTGGAGAAGGTCTGTATGGAGGAGTGGGCCAAAATCCCTGCTGCAGTGTGTGAAAACCTGGTCAAGAACTACAGGAAACGTATGATCTCTGTAATTGCAAACAAAGGTTTCTGTACCAAATATTAAGTTCTGCTTTTCTGATGTATCAAATACTTATGTCATGCAATAAAATGCAAATTATTACTTAAAAATCATACAATGTGATTTTCTGGATTTTTGTTTTAGATTCCGTCACTCACAGTTGAAGAGTACCTATGATAAAAATTACAGACTTCTGCATGCTTTGTAAGTGGGAAAACCTGCAAAATCGGCAGTGTATCAAATACACTGTAGTGTAGAATAATGAGGATCTTTATGGGCTGATGGTCCCTTAGCTCTGCAGTTGTTTTACAAGGAGTGATGTTACATATTCATAAAGCACTGTACCGTTGAGTCTAGGTTAAAATGGCTCTCCTGTGAAGTAGTGACGCACGACATATGCCTAGTTTCCTGAAACAAGTCACAAATCGGTACTGGTTGAGTGGTTTGCAAAGTCCTTTTTGTCAGTTTTGCCATGTAATCACAGTTTGGAAGCCTTTGTTCAGGCCTCTAGAAGTGCAAGTGATATAAAATACAGAATAGAATGGCAGCAAAATACAAAAACCTAGCAGCCAACCTACTTGCACCAGTCACCAGTCACTAAGCAGTTAATTTCTAAGCAGTGTGCTGATGCTTCTATCGCTTTATCAGAAGCACGTGATCAATGACGTCCATATAATTTTTTTTATTTATTTATCTAACTTTTATTTAACTAGGCAAGTCAGTTAAGAACAAGTTCTTATTTACAATGACGTCCTAAAATGACGACCAAAGCTTCATTTCGTCGAACAACCACCGGATTGATTTGGTATTGGTTTCGTTAGAAGACAAAAAGGTTACACTGCACATGCTCTACGGGGTGTGGGACGTCATCTATAATAATTTGGCTGTTTTGAATTATTTTTACCAGCAGGTGCCACTAGTGTACACAGTGTTGATCAAAGTCTCGCGTAACAAACCTATTTTTGACACAATAGGCTGGAAATGCTCAATGCTTCAGGAAGCTTTGTTTCCCCAAACCAAGGCTTTCTAAAGGAATCGGCACTTTCATCAAATTAATCCGAAAAACGGTTCATTACTCTAAGCTTAATTATCAGCTCACAATGCACATTCATAAAAGGCCTAAAAATTAACCCAAGGCCTAAAAACAAGGCCAATTTATTTTCACAGCAGTAAACACTTTTTCTATAATGTTATCAAGCCAATTAAGAAGGAATATCAACGTAACTTCTAACAACGTTAGAAGCTAAATTCAGTTTTCATCAAATAATTATTATCACGAACTATGACGATGTAATAAACAAATTAGATTTGTTGCAAGAGAAAAGACAATATACCCTTAT